>OX463316.1:0-180422 GCA_949820665.1 Scrobipalpa costella
CTAACCTAACCTAACCTAACCTAACCTAACCTAACCTAACCTAACCTAACCTAACCTAACCTAACCTAACCTAACCTAACCTAACCTAACCTAACCTAACCTAACCTAACCTAACCTAACCTAACCTAACCTAACCTAACCTAACCTAACCTAACCTAACCTAACCTAACCTAACCTAACCTAACCTAACCTAACCTAACCTAACCTAACCTAACCTAACCTAACCTAACCTAACCTAACCTAACCTAACCTAACCTAACCTAACCTAACCTAACCTAACCTAACCTAACCTAACCTAACCTAACCTAACCTAACCTAACCTAACCTAACCTAACCTAACCTAACCTAACCTAACCTAACCTAACCTAACCTAACCTAACCTAACCTAACCTAACCTAACCTAACCTAACCTAACCTAACCTAACCTAACCTAACCTAACCTAACCTAACCTAACCTAACCTAACCTAACCTAACCTAACCTAACCTAACCTAACCTAACCTAACCTAACCTAACCTAACCTAACCTAACCTAACCTAACCTAACCTAACCTAACCTAACCTAACCTAACCTAACCTAACCTAACCTAACCTAACCTAACCTAACCTAACCTAACCTAACCTAACCTAACCTAACCTAACCTAACCTAACCTAACCTAACCTAACCTAACCTAACCTAACCTAACCTAACCTAACCTTTTTTTTTTTTTTTTTTTTTTCGTGGAGGAAACCTGCGTTCCAGGTACCCAGCTCTCCGGGGGAAGAACTAGGTTATGTGGGATTTCTACCCACTAAAAACTCCACGGTGGCCATCCTCCGTGCTATTCGGGAGACACTGGGATCTCCTACGGAACACAACCAGTGACTCCCTAGCGCAACGCCCGGAGGCCCTTCCCGGGGCAGGTTAAACCTACCCCTGCACCATCTAGGTGCGCAACGACAAAGTGACCACGCCTTGTCGCTGCCTTCCCCGGGGTCGTTTGTTGGACGCCTTGGCCCCCGCCATAAACGCCCACAACCCCGATGACCCCCTTAAGTCGCCTCTTACGACGGGCGGGGGAGACCGTAGCACTATTCTTAGCCGGCGCTACACGGCTTGCGTGCCGAGATTAGTCCCGGCCACGCCGTCCGCGAGCGGCTCTGTTGAGAGCCCTCTGCTGTCGCCTCCTTGCGGGATCCGCCCGCTCACGGTCCCGCTCCGCAGTTTCTTTCTGGACCATGACGGTCTCACAGAATGCAACTACGGCACTCCACGCTTCTTTGCGCCCCAGTATTGCAGTTACCAGCGTAGGTAAAGAAAGACTAGCACCGATTTCTTGAATCAGGATTTGGCGCTCAGTATTCCAAGCGGGACATTCTTCAAGTGTATGTTGGGCTGAATCTTGGTTTGACCCACAATGGTGGCACTGCTGTGCTGGCTCTCTTCCGATGCGGTGTAGATATTCGCCGAAGCAGCCATGTCCGGTAAGTATTTGAGTCAGATGGAAAGTGACTCTTCCATGCTTTCCTTTGCGGTTCAGCCAAGGGTCAAAGCTAGGTAGAATGGCTGCAACTGCTCGTTGCCCAACGCTTTGTGGTTCTTGTAATCGTGCGAACCAGCTATTTTTGGCCTCTGTGTGAGCCCTCTTCCGTATTGCATCGGTGTCTGTGTCCACGTCGGCACCATCGGTTTGACGCAGAGATCGGTAGACTTTCGCATCCATGTCCGCCAGTATGTCAAAAGGCGGGAGTCTAGCGAGCAAAGTTGAGGCATCAAACGATATTGTTCGATAACCTCGTGCCACCCTTATAGCGATACGCCGTTGCAAAGCGTTTAACTTTTCTCTGCGTCGACGAATGGTTACGACTCTATCCGACCATACGGGCGCGCCATATAGCGCAATTGAGCGTAGAACGCCAGCATAGAGGCGTCGAATTTCTTCATTGGGTCCTCCGAGATTGGGCAGTAATTTGTGCATAGCACCTGCCACTTTCTCTACCCGGGGAACAAGACGATTTAAATGCTCCTCGAAAGACCACCGGCCATCTAAGTATAAACCCAAGTATTTCAGACAATTTCCTACTTGTACTTGTGTATCACCTACTTGCACTATGGATGCGGGGGGAGCCTTATTAAGAGGGAGTCCATGAAACCATAAAGCTTCGGTTTTATGAGGCGCGACTGCCAATCCGAGTTCACGAATCTTTCTGACTATACATGCGATCCCGAACTCCGCAAGCCTGGTAGTTCTTTCGAAGGATACACCTTCAGACAGAATCAGAGTGTCGTCTGCATAACAGACAATACTTACACCATGAGGGAGATCCGTCCTGAGAACTGTATCATAAGCTAGGTTCCACAGGAGTGGGCCTAGCACCGAACCCTGGGGAACCCCGCATATGACTTCTCGCTCCACTTTATTTCCACCTGGGCTCTGATAACTAATACTTCTTTCGGACAGGTAACTAGCTATGACATTCTGCAGATATGGAGGAAGTTCATGATAACTTAGAGCCTCGTGTATTGCCTTCCAGGGGAGTGAGTTAAAAGCATTAACTATATCGAGGCTTACGGCCAAAATAACTTTCCCCTGTGATACTGCTTCCTCACATATCGATCGAACGTGGAGAATAGCGTCAACCGTCGATCGACCTGGGCGAAAGCCAAATTGATGTTTTGAGAGGTTAGGCCCATTACGCACAAGGTGTTTGTTGATGCGAAGCGCAACAATACGCTCGAAAAGCTTTCCTATCTCATCGAGGAGGCAAATCGGTCGGTATGCCGAGGGCGCGGCAATAGGTCTTCCCTCTTTCCTTAAGAGCACCAATCTGGCTTCTTTCCATAACACTGGGAACCTTCCATAACGTAGACAGCTGCTAAAAAGACGTTTCATTCTGTTCCCCAATACACCAAACGCATTCACAAGTGCCCTACCTGGTATTCCGTCTGGTCCAGGTGCAGTATTACGAGCAGATAAGCGCTGTACAGCGTATTTCATTTCTCCGTCGTTCACTTTTAGCTCACTGGACCAGGGTGCCTCCATTATCGCCGGTGCAGCAGACGGTGACCGTGGAAATAAAGAATTTACCACATTACGTGTGAATTCAGCCTCCAGTGTCTCGGTTAGAGGGGGAACCCACGGACGCAATTTCCCCAGTACCATCTTATACGGACGACCCCATGGGTCTCTATTTAGACCATCCAGCAGCTCATTCCATGACTGACATTTGGCCTCAGCTATAGCCGTCTGAAGCGCCACCGTTGCATTTCGATAACTTGCGTATGCTTTCGCTTTCTCATCTTCCGTGGCCCTTCTTCTCCTTCTTGTTCTTGTAAAATTTCGCCGAGAAGTAAGACAAGTTTCTCGAAGACGAGCGATGTCTTCCGACCACCAGTAAACAGGGAACTTTTTGTTCTGTTTAACTCTCGGCATAGCAGCGTCACATACGGAAGTCATCGTTTCCCGAAACCACTGTGATTCGCTCTCTGGGAAAGATGGATCCTTCCAGTTTGGCGGAGGTATCCAGTCGGCTGCATGTGCTGCTGCTACCAGCAAGTCTTTATCGAGACGTTTGAGCGCCCAATTAGGGGATACATTGTTTCGACGGTTAATACTTCCATCTAAGAGGCGATGAGCTACGGTAAATATGATGTGGCGGTGGTCAGATAGTGTTACCACATCTTCTACCACCCTCCATTCTGATATCATTCTCTCTGCCAGCTGGTTCGCCCAGGTGAGATCCACAATGGATTCTCCTTGCCACCGTACACACGTGCTAATGGAGCCTTGATTGAGCAGACCCAGGTCCAACCCTGCCGCCCACTCAAGTAACGTCTCCCCTTTTACTGAGTCTTGAACATCTCCCCATACTCTAGAGCGGGCATTAAAGTCTCCCAAGACAATAATTGGTAGAGGAAGATATTTTCGAATCAAGTGCTCGAGTTTACTTAAATATGACTCATAAATAATAAGGCTGCTATTTGGAGAGATGTAACAGCCAATTATTATAAGGGATCCCCACTTTACTGCAACAATCCCGGAGTCGGTATCCAGTTTGTGGCATGGTGGGTCGCCCCGTTCACCACCCCAATAAATGGCCACTTCACCACAATCATCTCCAAACCAGCGCGGATGGTTCGGTACGTTATACGGCTCAGAAATAACTGCAAGGGAAACTGAAAACTCAGCAAGAGTTTGCGAGAATAGGTCTTGCGACCTGCGGCTGTGATTCAAGTTTCCCTGGAGTACTTTTGACTGCGGATTGAATTTTAGGCCTCCATTCCTTCCTGAGCCGGGTCATTGCCCGCGATATTCTCCGTAGTTTCTGGTACGGTTCCACCTTCCCGATCGGGTGCTAATGAGTTTTCCTCGGCAACACCTTTATCTTTTTCCTTAGATCTTTTGCCTTTTTTTGGCGGAATACATCGTTTGCCACCAACACGATGGTCCGCAGGTCGACCACGGTCAGTGCATAATGGGCAATTTGGCGCAACAGCCTCACACTGGTTAGCCTTGTGGCCAGGGTTACCACATCTGTAGCACAGTGTGGTTCGATCCACTATGCTTTTGCACTGATGCCGGGCATGACCTTGTTCTAGACATCTGAAGCACTGCAGAGGTCTTGCCGCCAGTACCTGTACTCTTGCTGAAATCCAGCCAATGCGCAAGCGCTTTGCAGTCTTCAGTCTATGAACGGTGGCGAGAGGACATCGAACCCAAACTGATCCTAGGGAACCAGGGCGGATGCCCCGGATCTCTCCAACTTTGACTTCTGCCTCAGTACAGCTACCTGCTTCAGCTATGGCAGTAGCCACTTCCTTTGGGGTGATGGATTCATCCAGGTCCATGACCCTTATCTCTCCGTTTTTAACAGGACGTGAAATGAGGACACCCATGTCACCAACTACTTCTCGTAGCTTGCTAGCTAACAAGTCGGCTTTAGGCGCCCCGCCTTCCCCAGACACTTCTAACAGAATGCCACCATTTAAGGCTCGTTTCTGTCGGACTTCACTGATCCCAAAATCAGCAGGGTGCACTTTAGCTTTAGCAGCCGCCATCACCTGAGCGTAAGTGGCTTCCGATCCCGCTGGGATAGAAACTGCAACTGCCATTGACCGAGGCAATTTCGGCAACTTTAAATCTTTCCCGTTTTTCTTAGGATGTTTGGGTTTAGTTTTAGGAACAGATATTACGTTCTGAACGTCTTCGGTCTTTGTTCCAGCCTTTTTCTTTTTATTGCCGACAACAGTCCAAGCAAATTCCGTGTTATGAACAGATTTCTCAATATTTGGGTTTTCATTTAGTTGTTCCTGCTGTTTAGATGGAGGCACCGTCATATAATTTGAATGGTGTACAGTTTCATTCTTCTTCTTCAATTTATTGTTTTTTTTCATTATTGTCTTTTCCGTTAGTTTTTTTGTTGTCTGTGCGGATACAGAGTTAGACGTTTTATTCTCCAAAGGTGGTCGAATTATCTCTTGTGGTATGAGTTTAGACTCTAAGTACGCAATTTTCCCATCGATCATAGCCCTGATTTGTGATAAGAACACCTCATCAGGACTTCGAGCCATTACATCGTCACTCAAGTCTTTTTCTTGATGCTGTTCTCTTGACTCTCGCAACTTAGCTACCTCTTGCGAGAGTTCCTTTATTTTTCCATTTAAATGTTCAATTTTAGAACGCATTTCAGCGTTTTCCTGCTCTAAGCGCTCAGCGGAACCTCTCAGAGATAACTCTGTAACAGCTGCTTTAGCTATACGCGCTGACATCCTAAGAATGCGAACAAAGTCACCCTTTAGGTGTTTAGACTTCATTGCCACCGCCTCAACTTTTTCCATACTCTCGAAAACCCTGCTGGAGAGGTCTGCAATTGGCTGTTCGCTCATTTCAAAAGCAAGGTTTTCAAGAGTCGGCAAGGACGACACCGATCTTGTCCTCTTTAATGCAGGCGAAGGTGCAAAGAAGATATCGTTGTCGTCAATTTCCTTCGTTCCTCTCTTTCTTGACTGAGACGTCGTTGAAAGATTCGATGTAAGCGAGCAATCAGACTCCTCACCGCCATCGTCATTCCCAAAGACGAATGTAGAAGAAGAGCGCATGCACCCAGTCTTTTCAATTCGTCTTTTTGTATTTTTTGCCATATCATCTGTATCCAATCGTAAGCTTGTATCAGGTTCCTTTGAGGATTTTGCCAAGTCGTTAGTTTGTTCATCACCGAATATATTTTTTTTCTCCATATTGTTCCCACGAGTAGCAAGGGATTAAAACGGTCCACCCCAACAGAGCCCCGCATGAAGGGGTAAGGCTAGATGGCCCTGAGGTCGCCCGGTATCAGGGACCCACCGTGTGAGAGACTGGGCACCCCCCCAGTCACGCAGCCTTCGGCACGGTTCGGTTTACACCTTGGCTTGGGATTTTGGTAGTTCTTGGCCGGAGCTGAAGAAAGGATAGCCGAAACCAGCCAGTTTTCAGCTCTGTTGCCCAGGGTCTGCCGGGAAAGCATATAGCGTTTCGCTAGGGGTTTGAAGTCCACACAAACTGCTACATACTAACCACACTTGGAGGCGACTACCGCACACCCCAACCTAACCTAACCTAACCTAACCTAACCTAACCTAACCTAACCTAACCTAACCTAACCTAACCTAACCTAACCTAACCTAACCTAACCTAACCTAACCTAACCTAACCTAACCTAACCGGGTTATCGGCCGCACAAAACGTAGAGAAGAAGATCTTCCGCTGGTAAAGGATGGAACCACCCTAGACACAAAAGGCTCATTACAACTCCTTGCAGACACGCTCTATCCAGAAGACACTGTCAATGGTGATAGCAATATACATCGATTAATCCGCGAACAAGCTAAAAGAGTGAACGACGGTGAACAAATTGAACCTTGTGATCCGCCGTTTACAATGGCAGAACTAAAAAGGACCTGCAAGACTTTTAACCTCAAAAAAGCCCCAGGCGCGGATGGCTTTACGGCTGATGTGTGCTGCCGAGCTATTGACAGCAAACCGGAAATGTTTCTGGCATTTCTAAACAAATGTCTTGAGTTGTACCATTTCCCCAAAGCATGGAAGGAGGCAACCGTTGTCATCCTTAGGAAGCCGGGCAGGGAAAACTACACAGTCCCTAAGGCATACCGACCAATCGGACTTTTGCCAATCATTGGCAAAATATATGAGAAGATGATAGTATCCCGCCTTAAATACCACTTATTACCAAGGATGAGCCCAAAGCAATTCGGTTTCATGCCACAAAAAAGCACGGAAGACTCCCTCTACACCCTAATGCAACACATAAACGCGAAACTTGACGAAAAGAAAATAGTCACTCTGGTGTCATTGGATATAGAGGGAGCCTTCGACAATGCTTGGTGGCCAGCTATTCGAGTCCGGCTTGCGGAGGAGAAATGTCCTATAAATTTGAGGCGGGTAATCGATAGTTACCTCACGGATAGATCCGTGATGATAAGGTATGCCGGCGAAGAACTTAGACGGAAAACCAGTAAAGGATGTGTCCAAGGTTCCATCGGCGGGCCAACCCTATGGAATCTCTTGCTAGACCCGCTTTTGAAAAGTTTGGATCAAAGAGGAGACTATTGCCAAGCCTTCGCTGATGACGTCGTGCTGGTCTTCGTTGGTGACAAAGCAACTGAAATCGAAAGACGAGCTAATGACGCCCTCAACCATGTTCAGGAGTGGGGTAAAGTAAATAAACTTAATTTTGCGCCTCAAAAAACTCATGCAATGACCATTACAAGGAAACTGAAATACGATACACCGCGACTGAGCATGGGAGGGGTCGACATTACCACTTCAAAGCAGATTAAAATACTGGGCGTCACCATCGATGACAAACTAACATACAATGCGCACGTCACCAGCGTCTGCAAAAAGGCAATCGCCATTTATAAACAACTAGCGCGTGCAGCTAGGGTGAGCTGGGGGCTTCACCCCGAGGTCATCAGAATAATATATACCGCGACCATTGAGCCAATCATATTATATGCTGCAAGTGTTTGGGCTCCGGCAGCCAAAAAACTTGGGGTGGTCAAAGACCTTGCGATAGTCCAACGAGGAATAGCGCAAAAGATTTGCAAAGCATACCGGACTGTATCTCTGAACTCCGCGCTAGTGTTGGCCGGTATACTCCCGCTCGACTTAAGAGTTGGGGAGGCGGCTCAGTTATACATAGCTAGAAAGGGAGGTTCAGTGGCAGAGATAGTAGGTGATAGAGAGATTGAGCGTGTTGCCCCTGCTATCCAGGCACCACATCCTGCTCACACCGCTGAACTGCAGTTCCAGAACTTATCGAGTAGAGAACAACTGGAGCAACACAACAACCTCCAAGTGCAAATATTTACGGATGGAAGTAAAATTGGAGGCCGAGTCGGCGCTGCGCTAACTTGGTGGGTTGACGCTGCCGAAACGAAGGCCTCCAAGCTAGCCCTACCTAATTATTGCACTGTCTATCAGGCTGAGCTCCTCGCTATTTGCAGAGCCACACGAGAAATTTTAAAACACAGCGCCACTTCTTTCGGAATATTTAGTGACTCAATGGCGGCCCTACAGACTATTACAAACCCCCGCTGCCTTCACGTCCTGGCTGTAGAAACGCGAGATCACATAAGAGAAGCATCTCTCCAAAACAAAGATGTACAATTGTTTTGGATCAAAGCGCATGCCGGACTTGAGGGCAACGAAAGAGCCGATCAACTGGCCAAGGAGGCTGCCTTGAATTCCAAAAAGAAGCCTGATTATGATCTCTGTCCCATATCATATATCAGGCGTGGCATTCGAGCAGAAACTTTAAAGGAATGGGATCATCGGTATAAGTCAGGCGAAACCGCGTCAGTCACAAAATTATTTTTCCCCAGTGTTATGGAAGCGTACAAGATAGTCCGGAAGATTGACATAACCTATCTCAAAAGTCAACTGATGACGGGGCACGGTGGGTTCTCCGAATACTTGTATCGTTTCAAGTGTAAGGGGAGCCCATCGTGCATTTGTGACCCAGCAATGGAGGAGTCTGTCCCCCATCTATTGCTGGAGTGCCCAGTATTCTCACGAGAACGATATAACTTAGAACAAGAAATTAATGTAAGTTTAAAAGTTGATAATATAAGAGAAATAATAGCAAGTAAGGACAGAAATGTATTTTTGGAATACTGCATAAAAATTGTTAAAAAAGTATTAGAGAAAAATAAGTAAATATGTTTTCTAAATATTATGTAAATATTATAGACAAGCATAAACAAATAGTGTAAGGAAAATAAAATAAGATAAGGCAGTAGACTAAGATATTGTTAAATAGAATAAAACAATAATGTAAAAGAAAGAATAGAGTTAAGAAAATTGTAAATTGTAATAAAAACAAGTGTTCAAAGTTTATTTCCCCGAAGCAATGTGAAACAGAATAAGGAAATGGATCCACACAAAGATGGACAGATAGAAAAAGTAGATTAGTAAACGTAGTAGCTAGATGGGAATCCCACCCATGAAAGTAAGATAGATAAGAAGGAAGCTAGAAAGAAACTTGTATGAGGCATGAAAGTGCGAGAGGCACAACTGCGAGAACTTGTATGCATGAGAAATTATAATAGCAAATACAGTCTCCCCCTCCATAGGGAGGTATAAGAAAAAAAAAAAAAAAAAAAAAAAAAAAAAACCTAACCTAACCTAACCTAACCTAACCTAACCCAGTTGCGCTCTGTCAGCCGCCTTATAAGCATCTAAAACCACGCAGCTCCTCAGTAAAAAATCCTAAATAAATAGTTTTTGTGTGCGAATCGCGACAAAGTTAGTGTCATTTTGTGCGTATACATGTTCCGCACACGGTAGTGAAAGTGCTACACCTGAGGATCATCACGGTGAATAGTTTTCTGTGAAATACCTTAAATTGAGAGGTTAAGTGCTGTTAATAAAAACACAAAAGTGCGTGCGCTGCACTATTTTGACCATTGACCCCCAGTTTTTAAACTGGTGGCAGGTGGGCCTACACCTAACGCAACTTTCAAGACCTTCAAATCCAGCCGGAACCCATGCCCTTGGAAGATATTCAAGGGCAAACCAAAAAGACACGTGGTTTTTTGGCCACGCGGATCCCGAAGGAGTGACCACAGACAGCTGAAACTCGGCGGCGTTCAACCCCGCTGTAAGACAAGACATCAGGCGCAACTTGCAGATTTTTTGAACTTTCAGGTGCCCAGTTATCTATATTTAAACTTGTAAACTTTAGGTATAAATATCTCCAAATTTAAAGCGATAACCCATATTTTTTATACTAAAATCCTTTGCGCGCTAAGTTTATTAAACCGTATAAAATATTTCAGATTTTTACACTGAATTTCCTGGAAACAATAGTCGATTTAGACGGAAAATTGAAAACAGACCTGAAACTGTTCATAAAACCTGAAATATTTAAATCTTATATTTTAACTTTGTAGAACCTTATTTGTACAAAATTACGACGATTTTTTCATAAAATTTCGCCTTTTGGTTTTGGAGTTATTGATTTTTTATTGTTTTTCAGTAATAACTTTAAAATACACAAAAAAGTATATATTTTTTCCCTTTCATAATTAATTCTGACTCATTTGGAGTTGAATAAGCCCAAACTTGGACGTGCTAACCTAAAAACTGCGGATTTTTGTCTAAATCCACCATTTTGGATTTATTTATTTATTTTTAAATTTTCAATAGCTCCTTACCTATTATCAACAGAGAATTGTGGTTTTCGGTACACGTGTTGAAATATAGATAGCTTTCAGGATTTTTACATGTCAGCCGATTCAGACACCTGAAATTTTTTCATCCTGAAACCCACTGAAAATTAAACTCCTAGACTGGCCGAGCTCTATATTGAAAACCCCGTCCCAATCAGACGTATAGGGACGAAGTTACGTACCTTTAAAGTCACCATCTGACAGCTCGGCGGCCATCTTGGATTTCTTCCACCCGCCACAATTCGGGCACCAGAAGGCCTAGAAAATCGAAATTTCGGTGCTGGCTTTCTGGGCACCCTATCTACAATTGCTGAAAACTTCAGGACTTTCAGGGCTGAAAAAATTTCAGTTCACAATTACCACGTGTATCGATAGTCACGAGAAAGCCCTCCACAAGGAAAACATCCGCGCTCTCCTGCTTCTGCTTCTGATCCCGAGGTCGTAGAGAGCTACGGTTTTGACTGAGGTTCCTGGCTTGACCTTCTGCGGAGCGCCAGCTCGGTTTCGGCCGTTTTCAGGACCTGAAAATTTCAGGGCCTGAAAGGCGGCTGTCGGGTGGGTGCCCACTGGCACGGAGCTTCGGTCCAAACCCCGCGGAAATCGGACCACTGGTTCGGAAGTTATCCCAGATTTTCACCTTGGCGGCCATTTTGGATTCCAAAATAAAAAATTTCAAACGCGGATATCTTTTGAACCACTGATCCTAGAATACTGAGCTTGGTGTCATATGAAAGGGCTCGGCAAGGACTTTCACAGTTTGATTGTGTTTTAACTCTACATAGAGTCCTTGAACATTTTGACTGTAATTCTCTTATTTTTTATGCTAGAGAAAGAATACTTTCGAAACTGTTACATTAGGCTTTAGACAATATATTTATTAGGTTAAATATAAATATTTTATAGACAATTTGCTTTACATAGAGCAAAAATATATTTTATATATAAATCTTAAGACTTCAAGAGTCTGGGACTCTTTTATCTCTTTTTACCTTTTTATCTCTTTACGATACACTTCAGTTTAAAAATCACCTTTTGTATTAAGAAAATTTTATTAACAAGGCTTTATTGAGCCAAATAGAGAACTGATATTATACAAAATTACTCAAGGTCTTATTGGGCCAAAAACACTTTCGAACCGGTTCCTCAGCAAAATCTTAGGATGTTTCACTCACCTGCAAAGAAAACTGGCGTGGAGGACTCCTTAAAACCGAAAGAGCAGACGGAGGTGGCTAGCCTGGCTGGACTCAACAGTACGTTCACCCCAGTCCGGGAAAAAACCAGGCAACAAAAAACGCCACCGCCAAAGAAACTAAATCTTAAATTCCCAGTTAAAAAGATTCAAACTTCGACACCGGCCTCTTCTAGTGTACAGAAGAAGATGTCTGTCTTTGAAAACACCGACGTGACAGACCAACATTTAACAACTACGACTAGTAGGCTGGAGGAGGCGGAATTGTGGCACATGAAAGCTAAAAAGCTCCTCAGTGACACAAAGAGAACGAAATCGGAAATTAAGACAGATGTCGGAAAAGCCGTCGATAGACTCTACGAGTTAATAAAAGCTGCGGAGTCAGAGATAATGCGCGAGGGCAAAGGGGCAGTAGATACTACCCCTTCAAAACAAGAAGTAGCCGGAAAAACAGGACACAAAAACAGTAAAGAAATACAGCAGTATGAAACCACTTCAGCGGACACTGTTATGGGCCAGCAAATGGGAATCATGACCTCACTCATGAAAAATATACGTGAGCATGGTCAGCTTATGGCTGAATGCAAAATGCATACCTTAGCCCTAACTGACCAAATCAAGTTGCTCCCGGATCTAACACAAGTTTCTGGGACCAGAGGTACCTATGCGCAGGCGGTCCTTAAACCCAAGCACATATCACAGATCCACTCCATCGTCGTATCTTCGGGTGACGGAGATACCAGCGGCGAAGTAGTGGAAAAAATACGAACAGCAGTCAACGCAAAAGTAGATGGCATAAAAGTGGACAGAATGCGAAAGGCACGGGATCAGAAGGTTATTGTCGGTTGCACATCAAAAGAAGAACTCACTAAGGTTAAAAGCAAGCTCCAAAATGCAAATATTAACCTGCAAGTTGAGGAAGTAAAAAACAAAGATCCTCTGATAATCCTCAAAGACGTCCTCGGCTATAACAGTGATGAAGACGTCGTAACCAGTCTGAGAAATCAGAATAAACACCTGATCGGTGATATAGCTGAGGAAGAACAAAGGATTGTAGTCAAATACCGACAAAAAAGCAGGAATCCGCACACAGGGCATGTTGTCCTTCAGGTTTCGCCGCAAATATGGCAACGACTCACTGAATCGGAACGAGTACACATAGACTTACAGCGAGTACGGGTCTATGACAAATCACCGCTGGTACAGTGCTCATTGTGCCTGGGATATGGCCATGGGAGACGCCTCTGCACGGAAACAATAGAAAAATGCAGCCACTGCGGCGGACCACATATGTGGACCGCATGCCCGGACAGGGAGTTAGGTATACCACCAAAGTGCTGCAATTGTACCAAAGAAAAACTAACAGCAGCAGACCATATTGCTTTCAGTCAGGGTTGCCCGGTGCGGAGGAAGTGGGATGCCATAGCCCGCTCGACGATAGCTTACTGCTAAGGTGGTCAGCAAAGTAACTAAGGCTATGAAAAATCAGATCTCAGCTGTGAAGCGATATTGTGTGGCCCAAGCCAATCTACAAAAGAACAAACTGGCTACCACCGAGTTCATGATTGAGGCAAAAGAAAGAAAATTTGCAATAGGACTGCTACAGGAGCCCTACGTAGGAAATGCTAAAAGAATGAGGGATTACGGAGGAGCGAGGATCTACCAGAGCATAAAGGGAGAAGAAATGGTCAAGGCTGCCATAGCAGTTTTTGACCATGACATGGACGCCATACTATGTCCGAAATTCACCACCGAAAACATAGCGGTAGTAAAAATTAGAACAAATGCCTGGGAGATCGTCGCTGTGTCGTTCTACTTTGAGCCAGATATACCTATAGAGCCATACCTGGAGCAGCTAAGAAAAATAGAGAGGGAATTTGGGTCCTCAAATTTGCTTTTTGGGGGGGATGCGAACGCCAAGAACATCTGGTGGGGTAGTAACAAAATCGACCACAGGGGTGTCGACATGGCAGGGGTTTTAGATGAAATGGGCTTACACATACTGAATAAGGGAGACGTTCCAACTTTTAGCTACGTAAGAGGGGGAAAAACGTATACCAGCCATGTCGATATAACAGCATGCTCTGTAAACCTTCTGCACTTAGTTGAGGACTGGAAGGTATCGGAAGACATCACCTGCTCGGACCATAACACACTGGTATTCAACATCCGACTTACAAAAGCCCAGGGAATAAATGTAGCTAGAACAACTAGAAGGTACAATACCAAGAAGGCCAATTGGGAACAATTTAATGTAAAATTGGGAGAATTGAAAACAGAGAAAGGTATTACCATAGACCAATTGGAAAAAATCAACCGCGATGTGGACCTGGAAAACTTTGTTCGAGAGTACACATGTGTTATCCAAGAAAGTTGTCATAGCGCACTTCCCAAAAAGAAAGTCGTCGAAAAACTAAAAATACCATGGTGGTCGGAGGAACTACAAACCCTGAAACAAGAAGTTGCTACCAGGAAGAGACGCATCAGATGCGCAGCACCAATCCGGAAGCAAAAGGTAATTAGCGAGTACCTAAAATCTAAAGAAACCTACGAAAATCGGGCCCAGCTTGCACAGACTGAGAGTTGGAAGGAGTTTTGTGAAAAACAGGACAGAGAGGGCTTGTGGGAAGGGATCTACAGGGTCATCGGCAGAACCGCAAAAAGAACAGAGGACGTACCATTAACAGAAAATGGTAACGAACTAAACTTCGAGGAATCGGTAAAATTGTTGGCTGAGACCTTTTACCCAGAAGACCAGCAGACCGGGGAAGAAGAAGATCACAAGCTAACAAGAAAGAAAGCAGATCAAGTAAATAGTGAGGGTCATGATGAGATACATGACCCGCTATTTACAATGGTAGAGCTAAAAGCAGCAGTGGTCAGCTTTAACCCGAAGAAGGCACCTGGAATGGACGGACTCACTGCCGACATTTGCGCACAGGTAATATTGGGGGATCCAGATCTGTTCCTTGCTCTTTCCAACAAATGCCTCCAACTAAGCTATTTCCCCAAAATCTGGAAGGAAGCCACAGTCGTTGTACTGAGGAAACCTGGAAAGGACAATTATAGACATCCTAAATCATATAGACCTATAGGGCTCCTTCCAGTTATGGGAAAGATCGTGGAAAAAATGATTGTAGGTAGACTAAAATATCACATACTCCCCAGGATTAGTACTCGCCAGTACGGCTTTATGCCCCAGAGAAGCACCGAGGACTCCCTCTATGACCTGTTACAATACATAAAAAGCAAACTAGCAGATAAAAAACTAGTAACGATGATATCACTGGACATAGAGGGAGCATTCGATAACGCTTGGTGGCCAGCCATTAGAGTACGACTGGCTGAGGAAAACTGTCCACAAAACATCAGGCGAGTAATGGATAGCTACCTACAAGACAGGAGAGTAAGAGTGAGGTATGGAGGAGCAGAGCATGTACGGGAGACAAACAAGGGTTGCGTACAAGGATCCATAGGGGGTCCAATATTATGGAACATTTTGCTGGATCCCTTACTTAAGGGCCTCGAAAGTAGGGGAACTCATTGTCAAGCGTTCGCTGATGATGTTGTCTTGGTGATTGACGGTGACACTGCACAAAAAATACAGGAGCAAGCCGATGCCTCTCTCGCTTATGTTCACGGGTGGGGAGTTAAAAATAAACTCAAATTTGGACCGCAGAAAACAAAAGCAATGTTATTGACAAAGAAGCTAAAATATGACACACCACTTTTGAGCATGGGAGGGATAGGCATCGGCATGTCCCAAGAAATAAAGCTTCTAGGACTGACAATTGACCGGAAATTGACCTTCGAGAGTCATGCGACCAGCGTTTGTAAAAAGGCCATAAATGTCTATAAACAGTTATCACGAGCCGCTAGGGTCAGCTGGGGACTCCACCCTGACGTCATAAAGACGATATACACAGCAACAGTTGAGCCCATCATAATGTACGCCGCCAGCGCTTGGGCAGCAGAGACAGCAAAAATATGCATCAAGAAGAAACTGAACTCAGTTCAACGAGGCTTTGCCCAAAAACTAACCAAAGCATATCGAACAGTGTCGCTGAACTCAGCCCTAGTGTTGGCGGGGTTATTGCCACTAGACCTGCGAATCCAGGAGGCTGCAGCATTGTACGAGGTCAAAAGAGGACTTCCATGGCCGGACTTAAAAGACAGAGAGGTGGAGAGAGTCGCTGTGTACAGCGAAGCTCCCCACCCAGCAGAGAACGTAAGCCTGAAATTCGAATGCCTGGTAGACCCCAAAGATGTGGCAAAAAACAACCAACAAGACATACGGATTTTCACAGACGGCAGCAGGATTGGCGGTCTGGTGGGTGCAGCACTGTCCATTTGGAACGGTGAAGCAGAAACTAAGACTGTCAAACTTAAGCTGGCTCCATACTGCACAGTCTATCAGGCGGAATTACTCGCTATATGCGAAGCTACACGAATGATCCTCCAAAGACCGGAGGGGAGTTTCGGGATATACAGCGACTCAAGGTCGGCACTCGAAACTATAACCAACCTGAACTCACGTCACCATATGGCCATGGAAACAAGGCACAACATTGCGGCTGCTTCAACCAAGAATAAAAACATATTCCTATTCTGGATTAAAGCACATGCAGGTCTAGATGGTAACGAACGCGCCGACCAGCTGGCGAAAGACGCGGCTCAGAAAAGCAAAGTCAAACCTAGCTACGATCTGTGCCCAGTTTCATTCATCAAGCGACAGATTCGACTGAGGTCGCTCGATGAGTGGAATGCAAGGTACAAAGCGGGTGAGACTGCTTCGGTTACAAAAATTTTCCTGCCAGACGCCATAAGCGCATATAAAACCATGAAAAAACTGCGACAAAATGCGATTATAACACAAGTTTTGACAGGGCATGGTGGATTCTCCGAATACTTGAGCAGATTCAAGTGCAAGGAGAGTCCATCATGCATCTGTGACCCAGATATGCAGGAAACTGTAGAACACATTCTTTTCGATTGCCCTGCCTACGGAACCATTAGATACGACTACGAGCATCTGATAGAAAGTGTAATAAACAAACACACAGTTAGTGACCTTATTAAAGACACTCAAAAAAGGAACATGTTACTACAATATTGTGAAAAAGTAGCTAGAAGGGTAATAAGGAGCAATAAGAGCTAGATAAAAAAGTATGGTGCAATATATAGTGTATTATATATTCGCAGACATAGCATTAAATTTAAGTATGAAATATTTTGTTTTGTAATAACGAATTGTAGTGGTAAATGTTAAATATTAATAATAAGTAAAAGTAAATTTAAGTAAAATAAGATGCTAGATATAAGACAATATAGGTATAAGATAAACTGTTAAGTATTTGGCTGGCAGGGTTTTAGCCGGTAAAAGTCCGGCACTGTCTGGGCCCTCCCTTCCCAGGCGTCCTATGAGGATTTCCCTGCCGGCTAAACTAAAACGTGATAGAGAAGGTCTCTAATTATGTTAGAGGGACACAAGTTAAAAAAAAAAAAAAAAAAAAAAAAACCTAACCTAACCTAACCTAACCTAACCTAACCTAACCTAACCTAACCTAACCTAACCTAACCTAACCTAACCTAACCTAACCTAACCTAACCTAACCTAACCTAACCTAACCTAACCTAACCTAACCTAACCTAACCTAACCTAACCTAACCTAACCTAACCTAACCTAACCTAACCTAACCTAACCTAACCTAACCTAACCTAACCACTACATTCGAGGCGGTATAAGATACACTAGTTTCGTGGATATTACAGCCTGTTCAACGGACCTACTGGGTCTAATAGAAGACTGGAGAGTTGACCAAGGCCTAACCTGTTCGGACCACAACGGCATTCTGTTCAACATTCGCCTAAAAAAATCAAAAGGGACCAAAATAGAACGCACAACTAGAATCTTTAATACAAAGAAAGCAGAATGGACAAAATTTAGTGAAAAATTAAAACAATACTTTCTGGAAAATAACCTCACCAAACAAGAAATAGACAAAATTGAAACTATAACAAGTTTAGAAACAGCCATGACTAACGTTAACGCCTCAATCACAAAAGCATGTGAGCAATCCATGCCAAAAAAGAGGGCGAATGAGGTACTTGCATTGCCGTGGTGGTCCGAAAAACTCGCCAAAATGAAGAAAGAAGTGGCAACCAGGAAACGCCGAATACAATGTGCGGCTCCGGTCCGACGAGCGAAGGTTGTCCAAGAGTACCTTTCCAGTAAGGAAGAGTATGAGACGGAGGCCGCCAATGCTCAGATCGAGAGCTGGAAGGAGTTCTGCGGTAAACAGGACAAGGAGGGGGTCTGGGAGGGGATCTACAGGGTAATTGCAAGAACGTCCCACAGAGAAGAGGACCTTCCGTTGGTGAAAGAAGGGGAATTATTGGACGCTAAAGGCTCCGTCAAACTACTAGCAGAAACGTTCTATCCAGAGGACCAAGTAACTAGCGACAATACCAAACATCGTACAGTTAGACTAGAAGCCAACCGCGTCAATGCTCAAGACCAAAATGAACCTGATGATCCACAATTCACCCTGTACGAGCTAAAAACCTCGACCTCATCTTTTAACCCTAAAAAAGCCCCTGGAGCCGACGGATTCACCGCAGATATATGCTGTCATGTCGTCAATTTTGACCCCGAACTATTCCTGTCCCTTCTCAACAAATGCTTAAAGCTACATCACTTCCCAAATGCCTGGAAGGAAGCCACGGTGGTCATACTGCGAAAGCCGGGAAGAGACAGTTACACCGTACCGAAGGCATACAGGCCCATCGGTCTATTGCCTATTCTCGGTAAAATCTTTGAGAAGATGGTCGTCCGCCGTCTTAAATTCCATCTGTTACCGAAGATGAGTACTCGCCAGTACGGGTTTATGCCACAAAGGAGCACCGAAGACTCCCTCTATGTCTTAATGCAACACATTAAGAGTAAACTGGACTCAAAAAAGATCATAACATTAGTATCTTTGGACATAGAGGGAGCCTTTGACAGCGCCTGGTGGCCCACTATCAGAATCCGCCTGGCTGAGGAAAAGTGTCCGGTCAACTTAAGACGGCTAATGGACAGTTACCTCACAGACAGAAGGGTGAAAGTGAGATATGCCGGCGAGGAATACTGCAAGAGCACCAACAAGGGTTGTGTCCAGGGTTCCATTGGTGGACCAATTCTTTGGAATCTCTTGCTGGATCCACTACTAAAGAGCCTGGAGAGTATGGGAGTGTACTGCCACGCTTTTGCCGATGACGTTGTTCTTGCTTTTGACGGCAACACCGGACATGAGATAGAAGGATATGCCAACGCCGCCCTCGGTCGTGTTTGGGCGTGGGGTGTTGATAATAAACTTAAATTTGCTCCGCATAAAACATGCGCGATGACCATTACACGGAAATTAAAATACGACACACCACGCCTTAGCATGGATGGGGTCGACGTTGGCATGTCTCATGAAATCAAAATACTCGGCGTCACAATTGACGACAAATTAACATTCAACACCCATGTGGCGAATGTTTGCAGGAAAGCGACTGGAGTCCACAAACAATTGACTAGGGCTGCAAAAATAAGCTGGGGTCTCCATCCAGAAGTAATCCGGGTAATTTATCTGGCAACTGTGGAACCCATTGTCCTTTATGCGGCCAGTGTATGGGCTCCTGCTGCTAAAAAGATAAGCGTCACTAAACAACTTGCAGCAGTTCAACGCGGTATCGCCCAAAAGTTGTGTAAAGCCTACCGCACGGTCTCCCTCAACTCAGCACTGTTGTTGGCGGGCATACTGCCTCTTGACCTCCGTATCCTCGAAGCGGCATCGCTATATGAGGCTAGGAGAGGGGTGCCACAGCCGATGCTGGGAGACAGGGAGATTGAGCGGATGGCACCAGCAATCGAAGCTCCACATCCAGCAGATCAGACCGAACTCCGACTGGTAAGCCTTGCAACTCAGGAAGATCTAAATGTCCATAGTGATTATGACATTAGAATATTTACAGATGGAAGCAAGATGGGTGGGAAGGTTGGGGCGGCACTTTCCTGCTGGAATGCTGACGCCGAGACCAGATCACTCAAACTTGCACTTCCATCGTACTGCACCGTTTACCAGGCGGAGCTGCTGGCGATCTGCAAAGCTTCTAGGGAAATTTTAAAATACAGCGCTGCAACATACGGTATATATAGCGATTCTATGGCAGCTCTCCAAACCGTCATAAACCCGGGCTGCCTCCATCCCCTGGCCGTGGAAACACGTGAGAACCTACGATCCATATCTCTCCAGAACAAGGTTGTAACCTTGTTCTGGCTAAAAGCCCACGCCGGTTTCGAAGGTAATGAAAGAGCTGATGTGTTGGCAAAGGAAGCTGCCACCAAATCGAAAAAGAAACCAGAATACGACCAGTGCCCAGTCTCATTCGTCAAGCGTAACATACGTATGGCGACCCTTGACGAATGGGATAAAAGATATAGCGCTGGAGAAACAGCCGCAATAACAAAGCTTTTCTTCCCTAGCGCCGTGGCGGCCTACAAGACAGTCAGGAAATTCAAGGCGAACAGCATAAGAACTCAAATAATGACGGGGCACGGTGGGTTTTCCGAATACTTACACCGATTTAAGTGCAAGGGGAATCCATCGTGCATCTGCGATCCTGCGGTTCAGGAAACTGTGCCTCACATTTTGCTGGCATGTCCAACGAGCGCCGTCGAACGCTTCAAGTTTGAACAAGAAACAGATATACAGTTGGTAGCTGAAAACATAAAAACGGTAATGCTTAGTAAACACAAATAAGTAGATAATAAGCAATAGATATAAAAAATAGAATAAAAAATGTAATAAATAAGTAGATGATAAGGAACGACACAAGTCAAGATGGCTATGTAATTTATTAAAAATAGTAGGAATATTTGTATTGTAAATATCATATCTGTATAGTGTATAAGAACAAAAATGTAAAATTAAAATTAGTATAATAATAAGGTCCTGTAAATAAATAAAAAACATTGTGTTGGCTAAAATTCCCCAAACATTACAGATTAAAATATGACAATAGCTAAACTAGCCAACTAGCCAGATGGGAGTCCCACCCATAAAAAGCCGAAAGATGATGTATGTAAGAAAGAAAAAGTATGCTGAATGAAAGTGCGAGAGGAATAAAAGCGAGAACTGGAATGAAAATGGAAGACAGTTTAGAACAGGCTCCGATTATGTTGGAGGTAGGAGAATTAAAAAAAAAAAAAAAAAAAAAAAAAAACCTAACCTAACCTAACATAATCTAATACGGCACAAACAATCAACATACTGAGTGACTCCAGATCTTCACTCGACCTACTTAGAAATCCCAAAGCAAGTCACCCTCTAGCAAAAGTGATCAAGGAGAACGTGAAAGAAATCAGAGCAGCAGGAAGAGAGCTACCAGCTGGAAAACAAAGGTTTGTTGAAGATAAGGCTCGAAGAAGCAGACGCCGCCATCTATAACAACAACACTTGTGAAGTCCTGGAAGGGAAAATGAGCAAGTGCATGGCGGCGTACCATGCCACGGAAGGTTTTGTGCCCTTAGACGAGGAAGAATCCCAAAGAACAGGACTCCAAATGTTCAAAGCCCCATTTAACGATCCCATCGTAGTCACAGCCCGATGCACAAAAGTCATGCTAGACAACAGAATTCTGAGTATGGCGGAAACCATATCAGAGTCCTGGAAAGCATGGAAAGTGCCTAAAGTGACATGGGTTAACGGAGTCCCCGGGTGCGGCAAGACTACCTGGGTGGTTTCGCAGTTCGATGTGGGACGTGATATCGTAATCACCACCACCTGTGAGTCAGCCAAAGATCTCAAAGAAAAGCTAGCGCACCGAATAGGAGCAGAAACCAACAAAAAAGTGCGCACAATGGCCTCAGTTTTGGTGAATGGAGTCAAGGAGCCAGCGGGTCGACTAATAGTTGACGAGGCTCTCATGAACCACTTTGGGGCCATTGTTATGGCTGCTCGATTAACCGGAGTCAGCGAGGTCATTTTTATTGGTGACGTCAATCAACTGCCCTACATTGATCGCGAAAACCTGTTTCTGCTCAGGTATCAACGCCCTAACCTAATAGCCACCATCAGCCAAGAACTGTTGTGCACCCATCGAAATCCGATGGACGTAGCCTACGCCCTCAGTGAAGTGTACAATGGTATCTTCTCGTCCAAGCTCCAGACTCACTCCCTGAAAGTAAAAAGATACACGAATTCAGAAATTCCCAAATCCCCTCCACAGACTCTGTACTTGGTTCACACCCAAGCAGAGAAAGAATCCCTGACAACCGAGGGGTTCGGTTCCGGGGAAGGATCGCGTATCTTAACCATCCATGAAGCTCAGGGATTAACATTCGAGTCAGTAGTAATAATACAGACGAAGCCGATAAAGTTGCAACTGCATGACAGCGTTTCACATGCTGTAGTAGCAGTATCACGACACACGGGCAGCTGTATATACTACACAGATGCAAGTGACGACGCTATTGGTAATTTTATCAGGCGCGCAGCGGAGGCGAGCACTCGGACAATCGTGGACTATAACTTGAAAACAGCGATAAAACACCGTAACGCAGTGGTAGTGGAAAACATTCAAAAATTTCTAACCTCTCAAAACACAGGGCCGGATCCGCGGCTGACTTAATAATCAATAATACAAAGATAAGGAAGCATGAACTAATAATTAACAGAAAAAAAATGCATGAAAAAAAAAAAAAGTACATGATAGGGCTTAAAGGAAAATATGTCTATATGTAGGTATTTAAATTAATTCTATGTATTAAAAAATATATACGTGGGACACTCAGAAAGTTTTGCGACACTAAAAAAAATTGTTCTACAGGTACATATATTTTTATTTAATCTTTTCAAAGTACTCTCCACCAGCCTCTATACAAAGATTCATGCGTCTGAACCAGTTTTCAAAACACTTTTTCCAGTCCGCCGTAGATACCTCGTTTACAGCCTGCTCGAATGCAGCCAGCGCATCTTCCGGCGACGAAAATTGTATCCCCTTGAGCTGATTTTTTATTTTTGGAAATAAAAAGAAGTCACACGGTGCTAGATCAGGGCTGTAAGGAGGGTGACCCAGGAGTTTGACTGGTGTGCTGTCCAGGAAGTCCCTCGTTTTGAGCGCGGTGTGTGCAGGCGCATTGTCGTGGTGGAGCAGTAGTCCGCGGAGCCCTGTGTTTGGTCGCTTGTTGCTCACAACAGAAAAAGCTTCTGGTACACATTTGGTAGTATACCATTCGGCGTTAATGCTTCTTTGATCTCGTAAGAGAATTGAGGCCAAGTGGGCAGTCAAATTAAAAAAGCTGGCGATCAAAATCTTCCCCCCGCTTCGAGATCGCTTCACTTTGGTAGGCGTTGGTTCATTTTGAAACACCCAAACTGTCGACTGGCGCTTGGTTTCAGGATCGTATTGATAAATCCAGGACTCATCACCTGTTACGATGTCGTAAACACGCCGAGACGAGCCTGCTTCAATTTTGTTCAGCATATCACGGCACCATTCCACCCGGGCCTGCTTCTGAGCGTCGGTGAGGTAGTGCGGCACCCAGCGCGATACTATCCTCCTCACGCGAAGATGCCCTTGTAGAATCTCGTGAACGCTTCCCGATCCAATCTTTAATATCTGCTGAATCTCCTGATATGTAATTCGCCTATTATCTTGGATTAAATTTTTCACTGCTAGCACATTTTCTTCCGTAATAGCCGTCAAAGGGCGACCGCTTCTTTCTTCATCCCCCAAGGTTGGTCGACCGCGCCTATATTCGTTATACCAACGATACACGGTTGCCTTGGAGGGGCTTTCATCTATAAAAGCCATTTGAAGTCTTTCGAACGATTCATCCGGTTTCAGGCGACACTTGAAATCGTAAAAAATCATAGCTCTAAAATTTTCCCGGCGCAGATCCATTTTTCAGTAAGACACGAAACTTTGAATTGGCTCGCAAAAAAATGTGGAGGGAAATTTTGAAAATGGAACAGACATATTTTTACTTACAAGTAATCATATTTTCAAAAAAGATTCTAACCGGCCAGTCTGCCATATATAAAAACTATTTATCGCAATACTTTCTGAGTGGCCTGGTATTATGTTAGATGTAAGAAGATTTGGAGAACGCAAAGTTTAATAAAAATAAAAAACTATCTGACAATTTAATGTAACTCTTTCAAAGGCACGGACCTTATGTCTGTGGTGTATTAATTTTAAGACCTAGGAAGAAGCGGCAAATGGGGGTTTTTAGCCGGTAAGAGTCCGGCACTACCTGGGCTCCATTCCCAGGTGTCCATGATGGATTTTCCTCCATTTGCTGATTTTCTTTAGGTTTAGTCTAAAAAAAAAAAAAAAAAAAAACCTAACCTAACCTAACCTAACCTAAACCTAACCTAAACCTAACCTTACCTAGACCTTGGAGGAAACTGCGCCAACCTATGCGGAGGTCACTCGCCAACCTTCCGGCACTCCCGAGCCAACGCCTTCCCACACTTTAATTATTAGCTCTAGGGACAAGCAGAAGACAGCTGAGCAGGTCCTGGAGCAAGTGAAGGGAGGCGTCGACGCCCGGCAACTCGGGATCAGGGTGCAGCGCCTAAGAAAGGCTAAAAATCAGAAAGTCGTTCTGAGCTGCACCTCGAAGAAAAAAGCTGTGATGGTTGGCGAGAAAATAAAAAAAGTAAACGAGGACTTGGTGGTTGAGGACGCCGCTAGAAGACTCCCTCTTGTCATAGTGAGGGATGTGATGGCGGTGGACTCAGATGCGCAGATTTTGGAGTCGCTGAGGAGGCAGAATTCCAGGATCTACGATGGCCTTGACGCGCAGGAAGGGGCGAAAGTGCGACACCGCATCAAAGCCCGTAACTCCCTACAGTGCCACGTAATCCTGGAAGTCACGCCCACACTTTGGCGACGCATCGTAGACGCAGGGCGGCTGTATATCGGTTGGCAGCGCTGCCGGGCTGAGGACAAATCCCCCCTGGTACAGTGCAGCCGATGTCTAGGTTTTGGGCATAGTCGAGGCGTTTGCCGAGCCGATGTGCCCGACCTTTGCGCGCACTGTGCCGAACCCGGCCACAATGCGCGAGCATGCCCGAACAGGTCAGCCGCCACACCAAGTCCTCCAACGCCAACTGCTGTAAAGAAAAAATGGGGAGCACCGACCACTCTGCATTCAGTGACGAATGCCCTGTGAGAGCCAAGTGGGAAGCAATAGCTAGAGCCTCGGTGAGCTATTGCTAAAGTCTCCACAGGTGTCACCGGAGTAGACACGAGGTCAGCGATTGAAGATCTGCCGCGGTTATTCTTCGCTCAGAGCAACTTGCGCAAAAGCCGTTGCGCAACCGATGAGTTATTCGGTGTTGCCGTGCAGCGTAAGTGTGACGTTCTCTTAGTGCAGGAGCCCTATGTTGGTAGCTTGGGAGAAATGTCGCACCGACCCGGCACCCGAATAATTCAAAAAACGGGAGCTAGAGCGAAGATGGTTAAGGCAGCGGTCGTGATAGTCAACGATGACCTCGTGGTACAGGTTGACCAGAACTTCGTCACTGAAAACATGGTGGTCGTGACAGTGGCTAAACCCGGGGGACAAAAGCTTACACTCGTGTCGGTATACTTCGAAGACACCGAGCCGTTAGGGACCTACCTTCTGGCGCTCGAAGAGGCGATAGGCTCCATCGATCGAGCTATAATCGGTGGAGACTTTAATGCCAAGACTACCTGGTGGGGTAGCTCGGTGGATAACGACAGAGGAAAAGAGCTTCTCGAGTTCCTGTCGTCGTCGGGACTGCATATCGTTAACGAAGGCACAGTCCCGACCTTTGAAGTATATCGTCGTGGCAGACTCTATACCAGCATTGTCGATGTGACCCTGGTCACGGAAGCGCTAATGACCAAAGTCTCGGGTTGGAAAGTAGATCGGATCATAGTCCAGTTGTCCGATCACAACACCATCACTTTTCAACTGGAGACCGCTGCTTCCGAGGGTCCACGACCGATGTCTGCCACCCGAAAATACAACACGAGGAAAGCGAACTGGTCTCGGTTCCGTCGCGCTCTCAAGGAGAAACTGGAACTGCTCGCGATACCAGCTGAGCAGGTAGCCACTCTCGACAAGATCCAGCTAGAGGGCTACATCCAAGGCCTTATGGAGACCGTGACGTTGACATGTGACGAGACCCTCCCCCGGATTAAGCCACGCAAAAAGAAACCGAACCCGTGGTGGGTCAAGGAGCTGACGGAGAAAAAGAAGGAGGTAATCAGGCGAAGGCGGCGCATAAAAGGAGCAAACCCAGCTTGCAAACAGCTAGTGATCCAGCACTACCTGGAGGCGCTCGAGGACTATAAGAGCGCCATAGACCAGGCTCGTATCACTAGCTGGAAGCGGTTTTGTTCCGAGATGACTTTCGACCGAGCATGGGACGGAGCGTGGAAAGTTATCAAACCGAGCACGAGCGCAGGAGTGACAGGTGTTGGCCTCAAGAACGCTCAAGGCGACACCCTGCCCCCGACCGAATCCGCTCGGCTGATAGCTGACACGCTTTTCCCCGATGACTCGCCTGAACAGGATACTCCTGGACAGGCTGAGCTGCGCCAAGTCATCCAAATGCCGCCGCCTTCCGATTGCCTCGCCCCGTCTGGCCCACTGATCACGGGTAAGGAACTCCTGGATGTGCTATCAACGATGAACCCTAAAAAGGCGCCGGGAGCCGATATCTGCAGGGCAGCCATAATAACCGACTGTCAAGTGTTCCTCGCCGTATTCAACAGGTGCCTGGAGGTAGGACTTTTCCCTAAAGTCTGGAAGTCAGCACGGGTTTGTGTCATACCTAAACCTGGAAAGGGGGACTACACAAACCCAAAGGCCTATCGTCCGATAGGCCTACTATCAGTTATGGGAAAAGTCCTCGAGAAACTGTTCAACAACAGACTCCTTTGGCACCTGGAAGCGCGAGGACACCTTAACTCACGGCAGTACGGCTTCATGCCCCAGCGAGGCACAGAAGATGCCCTCTATGATCTAGTGCAACTCATCAAACACGCAGCGCACGAGAAGCACCGGATCGTCGTTGTCGTGTCACTGGACATAGAGGGAGCATTCGATCATGCCTGGTGGCCGTCCATCAGAGCCCAGCTGGTGGCCAAAAACTGTCCTGCAGATGTCTACGGTCTGGTGGACAGCTATCTTAGTGATAGGTCCATCACACTGGAATATACCGGCGCCACGGTCAGCAAAACTACGACCAGAGGCTGCGTACAAGGAAGCATAAGCGGACCCCTCATGTGGAATGTCGTTTTAGACTCGCTCCTGGAACGCTTAGAAGGCAATGAAGTCCACGTCCAGGCTTTTGCCGATGACGTGGTACTGGTCGCCTCAGCGGAAACAGTGCAGGAGCTTGAGTCAATGATCAATCCGGTACTCGACACGGTCGCCAATTGTGGCACGGAGCACAAACTCAGATTCTCTCCTCACAAGACCAACCTAATGGTGGTAACGAGGAAGATGAATACTCCCGTGCCCCGAATCACAATGGCGACCGTTCCACTAACACCAGTGGACAATATTCGAGTACTAGGGTTGATCATCGACAAGAACTTGACGTTCCGAGACCACATAGTGGGGGTCTGCGCAAAGGCTGCTACCGTGTACAAGGGCCTGGCAAGAGCCGCTAAGGCTTCTTGGGGATTGCGCCCGGAGATTGTCAGGCACTTGTACATTGGAGCTATAGAGCCGATTTTGCTGTACGCAGTCAGTGTTTGGGTGGATAGCACATCCAGGGGTTACATAGTCAGACGTCAGAGGTCGACACAGCGCTTGTTTGCGATAAAAATCGCCAAAGCCTACCGAACCGTCTCCTATGAATCAGCGGTGACTATTGCGCGACTGTTGCCGATCGAACTGCGGGTGCGAGAGGCGGCCGAGTTATATGCCGTAAAGCGCGGGAGACCCTTACCGGAGGCGGGGGATCGAAGACTGGAGTCTAGGACGCCATTCTTTCGACTACCTCATCCCTCTTCCCGGCTAGAGGTGCGCTACACGGCATTGGACCGCCTCGAGAACGACACACCAGGGGCAAAACCATCTGCCCCCGTCAGTATCTACACTGACGGCAGCAAGATCGAGGGAAAGGTTGGTTGCGCATTCACCTGCTGGCGAGACGGTCGCGAAGTGCTGAACCGTTCTGCACCGTGTGCCAGTCGGAGTTGTTCGCACTTTGCCAAGCGGTACGGCTGACGGTAGAGGATCCTCGCTACAGGGAGAGCGATATCCTAAGCGATTCGCGATCCTCCCTGGACGCGATAGCGAACCCGCGGTCCACGCACCCTCTGGTTAACGAGGTCAGGTCGAGTCTGTCGCGGGCAGCTGAGAAGGGCTGCATCGTAAATCTGTGGTGGGTGCGCGCTCATGTGGGCACTGCTGGAAACGAGCGCGCCGATCAACTCGCCAAAGATGCTGCCCTTCGCAAGAAAACAGCTGCAGACTACGACAGATTCCCTCTTTCGTATGCCAGAAGGGTGATACGCCAACGGACCCTGGACGCCTGGCAAGAGGAGTATTCCGCGTCCGAGAATGGCAGGATAACCAGGCTGTTCTTTCCGGACATACGCGAGGCGTTCCGAGTTATAGGGAAAATTGGCGTATCCTACTGGAAATCGCAAGCGTGGACCGGTCATGGCGGGAACGCCGCGTACCTCTACCGTTTCAAGCGCTGTGACGACCCCAGATGTCAGTGCTCCCCGGACGCTGAGCAGATAATCGATCACGTCCTGAACGAATGCCCGGTGTATGGAGTCAAGAGGTTGAAACTCGAATTCGAGGTGGATGACAAAGTCTCGACTTTGGCCTGGAGTCACCTCTTGGCTGGGAAGCGTTCAGGACCGAAATTTGCCAATTTCTGTGTCAGCGTCATGAAAGCAGTGGCGCAGACCAATAAGGCCTCCGTGACAAAATAATTGTAAAAAAAAGTGAGTAAGTGGGGAAAATAAAAATAAAATAAACGGACAGAATGTTAATGGAAAGTTATTTTAGAATAAGAAACTAGTGTTAGTATTAGAATATAATTGCAAATTAATATATACCTAAGAATACAATTAAATTGAGTAAATTTTTTTTTTTTAAATTTGACATTATTAATAAAATTAAAGATAGATAAACAAATTAAATATATAGGAAAATATGGAAATAATTAGATACAAAGAAAAGGTAGATATATAAAAAAAACATACAAAATAAAACATGACATATTTATATAATTTAAATTTTATAAATATACAAGGACCCCGAAAAATTAATATCGGGGGGAAAAACGGCTATAAGAGGAAAAAAAAAAAAAAAAAAACCTAACCTAACCTAACCTAACCTAACAAAACAAAATTACTATATTTTTTTTTGATGTATATATCTTTATTCCTTATGCATATACATATCCTAAATATTGTTTTAAGTAATTAACATTGAAAAATTTTTATTTTGTAATTTTGTTTTATTTTGTAATTTTAAATACCTACAGAAGATTCTGTAATGACCAAATGGTTCCTTATTATTTTATTTTAATGATTAGCTTGATATTGTTTTAAGTAATTAAAATTTTGTAATTGTAATAATTGTTATTTTGAATACCTACATAGTACATAAAAGTATTACACATACTTGAAAGTATTATTTTTTAATAAAGTTTTCAAAATAGTAAACATTATTACATTGTTTCCATTTCCATTTCCTTCTAGATTTTTAGCCAAGGGCCTGAAGTTACACTTAAGTTTAGCCGGCTAATGATAGAACAAACTAACATTAACACCTCGTCGAAGATAAACCTAGGTTTAGCCGGCTAATATTAAGTTTATGTTCACACCTACCTTTAGCCGTAACAGATATAAGAAAATAAAACCACTGTAAATAGATATAAGATATAGTAAACCAAGATTTAGCATTAAGACATATTGTAAGTAGAATAGTTAGAATAGTAAAACTGTAATCTTTCTGAAAATAAAGCATTCAAAATGTGTAGATACCCCACATCCTTCCTGTAAAAAAGAAAAGAAAACCGTAGGAGTAAGTATGAATGAAAGATAAGAAGGATAAAAGTACGAGAGGCATACAAGCGAGAACTGGAATGTTAAAAGAGACCCAGAATGAATGAGTAAGAATAGATAGGACCACAATGTGGTTAGCGTACTGAATAAGGTGGATAAGAAGAAGAAAATGTTATAAAAAGTCAGTGCCCTCTGCTCCTGGAACTAGGAATAAAAAAAAAAACCTAACCAAACCTAACCTAACCATTTTTTTTTCTATTTTTTGGCGAATTCGTATCCTACTGGAATTTTCAAGCGTTGACCGGTCATGGCAGGAACGCCGCATACCTCTACCGTTTGAAGCGCTGTGACGACCCCAGATGTCAGTGCTCCCCGGACGTTGAGACAATCGAGCACGTCTTGAACGAATGCCCGGTGAATGGAGTCAAGCAGTTAAAACTCGAATTCGAGGTCGATGACGAAGTCTCGACTTTGGCCTGGAGTCACCTTTTGGCTGGGACGCGTTCAGGACCGAAAATTGCCGTTTTTTTGTGTCAGCGTCATGAACGCAGTGGCGCAGACCAATAAGGCCTCTGTGACGAAGTGACATGGGTGTATTTTTGGTCGAAAATTATTATATATATGTATGTGTTTTGTTCCTGTTTTAAATAAATAATAATGATAATAGAAAAAAATGTTACTGTAAAGAATAAGTCTAGTATAGGAATACAATTATAATTTAATATTTAATTTTTTTACATAATTAATAAAATTAATAATATAATTTCGATGATGGAATACAATACAATACAAAATTCTTTATTGCACAAAGAAACACATACAACAGAAATAAAATGAACAAACGTGACAGTACAATATAGGCGCCTTATTGCTAAAGCAGCAAGCAGGAATACATGTTATGATAAAAATTAAGACAGCATAATATAAAAAAAATCACATCAAGTATTTATAATTTTAGTGTAAATTTAAATAGAAGGACAAAAAAGGAAATAAAAGACGCAAAAATAAATAATAGTAATTAAGAAATTATAAACAAAGATAAGAATAGGAATAGAATAAATTAAAATGAAAATTAAAATTAAATAAACATATTTATCTAATAAATATTCAAGGTTCCTGAAAAAAAATATATTAGGGGGAAGTAACAACAATAGATAAAAAAATAAAAAAAACCTAACCTAACAGATAACCTTGGTGTTAGAAAAGTGCTTAACGCTATCCAACGTAGCTTTGAACAAAAGCTGTGCAAGGCATACAGGACAACCTCCCTAAACTCAGCCTTACTACTGGCTGGAGTGCTCCCTCTTGATAAACGAATCCGTGAAGCGGCTTCGCTGTACGAGGCCAAGAGGGGAGTGCCCCGGCCGGAGCTTGGGGATAGGTTGAAGGAATGTCATCAGCACTGGAAGCGCTACACCTAGCACAACAAAATAAAATCGAGATGGGACATTTGACGGATAAAGAACAATACCTGAACCACAGTGATTACGCAGTCCGCATCTTCACCGACGGCAGCAAAATTGAGGCCAAGGTAGGTGCTGCTTTATCCATATGGGTAAACAACGCTGAAACCAAAGCCCTCAGTTTTTTTTACCATCATATGGTACTGTTTACCAACCCGAATTTCTGGCCCTCCGCGAGGCAATGAAAGTGGTCCTTCTTAGAAAAGAAGCGACGTACGCCATTTTCAGTGACTCTATGGCGGCCTTGCAAACAGTCGTAAACCCTCGAGCCCCACACCCGCTTGCCGTGGAAACAAGTGTAATGGACTTAGCTTCTGCTATTCAAAACTTAATCATTGTTTTAAAATACAAATAACGCCATCTATCAGATTGGTAGGAGAATCACTATAAACGAGAAACTAATGCCAATCTAGTGTGGATTGAGTGGAGAACTAATATTATAGCCAGATCGAACTGAAATTACTTCAATTTGAAGTAAGGACACGCGGTGCCATCTGGAGGAGAAGGGGAGAACTATCAAGAGAAGTAGGAATGAAGGCTCTCGAAAACTCGAAAATGGGAGAGAAGAGGGAAGATAAAACAGTCGGGGACTCGAGAGGGGGGATTGGGCTGGAAGATGGGAGACGGGGGCGACGAGGGATGGAGAAGGACGCCGTGGAAGAAAATAGCGGCTGGGACCGAGCAGGGAGAAGTTTAGTCGACCTGGAGTTTTAGTTTGAGTGGAAGTTTAGTTTTACTTGAAGTTTAGTTGACTTTTACCAGTGAAAGTGTACACATCAAAGAGGAGAGGAGACTATGCAGCCGGGAGGCAACCATGAGGCCTACTTTGGTGGGATGTTGGTGCCATCAGTTGTTCCTGTGGAGGACGGAGGGCGGTGACCTGACGATCAGCTGTTCTTTTACATGGTGGAGTGGAGGATGCTGACAGTGGAGTCTTGCAGAGCTGGTGGAGTGCCACCTACAAGGATTCTAAAGGAATTTACATCGTGTTTTATTTACTTTACCATTTCTACATTTATTTAATTATCTTGTCCACTTCAGACTTTGTTTATTGACAAGGTTTTTCCTTGTTCAATTAACAATCCTTTTTTTTATGATATTTCATACTTGCCAAAGGCCGTTCTATTCATTTATATATATATAATTTCCAATATATCTTATATGATAGGTACGGTTAATGAGATATATGTAGGATTGTAGGTCGGTTTAGCATGCAACTACATAATTTATACACAGCTAAGCGGTTAGGTAAATAGGCAGTTTAGGTACATTGTAGGAGTAGGTTAGGTAGGGGTAGGTTTAGATGGATAGGTTAGCCTAGGTAATAATAAATAAGAATTAGGACAATATCTAGGAAAGTAGGTGGGGGTAGCTATTTGGGATCCTAGTTTGTGTTTAGGTAGGTAGTTCTCTCCCTTCCCTTTACCAAAATTCCTGCCTTACCTTTCCTTTAAGAAGGGAAGCATCATCCTAATGTTTCATGATCTGCCCAGCAGTGGAATGTATAAATTATTTTAATACATTCTATGTTTTTATAACTACATCTATGTATGAATTGTTCATACCTACCTATCCTGGCAGAGGAGACAAAATACTTAACTATTCATCTCAAATAAACTACTGAACTGATTTATATTCACTTAACTGTGGATTTAATACCTGTGTATGAGTCATTCATACCTACATGCTTATTCTGGCAGTGGATACTGAATTGATTTTATATTCACTTTATTGTGAAATATGTTCAACGGACAATGTTTTGAAACATTTATTGGATTCATGATCCTATATGTATGTATGTTCTAGACTCTAGAACACCAGCTACAAACTTGGTGGGAACGTTCACCTCTGATACCTACTATGTAGGTTTTATACAATTGATGATCCTGTTCTACAGACTGACAAAGTTTATCTTTGATAATATACCTACTGATGTATGGGTTTTATACTTACAACTGATTGGGACTATGGTCCAACTACCTAATGGGAGTATTCCTTCTTACCAAACCAATACAGCATGGAATGTGGGATGATGTTATCTGAATCCTACCTACAACCTCAAATTACCCTGGAACGGGTCTGTAATTAAAATTATATATTCATTCACTTTATGTGGATTTTATATGACTGATTTATGGTCAGTTGGCTTTGACAAGCCATTTTACTACTGAAATACTACTTGACTTGATGTCAATTGAGCGACATGGTATCAGCCATGGTCAAACTTCCATCACATACTACATCTTAGCATTCGATATGTCTGTAACAGCATTTAGATCACAGAAGCTTATTTTGCACTAAAGAAGTCTAACAATCAGTCACTACTTGCTCTTGCCTATCACTCCTATATCTACAACGAACCTATGGCTTGCGGTGTGAATGATTGTTATATTATCTGGGACTAGCTTCGGCATCCCTATCTATTCTACTGACTCCTGGATGTGCATATCATAAGTGGAGATCGATGGCTGGTGCAGTTTCATAGTCGGTGCTTCCAGCATAGCTGGACAACAATTTATAAAACCTTTGTTGGGACAATGTTTCTCAATTGGACATCACAACTTACTACAAATTACATCAGACATGACTTGCTCTGTCTTGGTTGGCTGACCAATAAATCAGCTCAAATTAATTATATTTTACATGATGCTGTTCATCAATCTGGACTCGTTCCAAAACTCCTAAGTGCGCTGTCACTTATCTCTGGCCTGAGGCTTGGCCAAAACAAAAACCAATTGGAGGGCACAGAAGTGCCTCCTCTTTCCTTTTCTGGGGCTCGCATGATGGGTTTTGCATCAAGGACAAGTTCCTAGGCTATTTACTGTCTTTATTAGTGTCTGGGAATTGGTAATTGAAGTAAATCTCATTCGTTGATGGTTGGCGAGCACATAAATCCTCTACCAGCGAATGGTTGGAGCTGGAATCGGAGGTTCCGTTATCCCGCTGCGCACTGTCCCCATGTTGTCCCAAGAACCTAAAGAGAGCTAAGTTATGACATCCCACTACCACTTTAAAGAATTTGGGTTACTTTATACAAATTTTATCACACAACGTACGGTCCTAACTATAATACTAGACGATCACAATCACGAGCCATATTTGTAACTATTACTAGACATTCATGAGCCACTCTTCCCATCCACTATTCCTCTTTCCTATTCCCTTCCTCTCCTCTAATCCTCTCCACATTCCTACCTCACCTCCACACCTCTCTCACACTTCCTTTCACCTATCATATTATATTAGGGTTGATAGGGTTGTTTTAGTAGGGGGGGGGGGGGTTGTTACAATTGGTGCCGTGACCAGGATCATAATTTGGTCCATTGCTCATTGAAACGGAGAGTGGTTTGCAAAGTGGGTTGTCTCTCTGATGTTCTCTTCTTGGGACTTCTTGGGTCGTGTGACGGCGGGAGGTGTGTGCGTCAGCCATTTGCTGGCTGGGAACCTGTAGGATAGGGACACTAAGACTTCGGTTTGGGGATTAGAATGGGTTGGATTTGCTCTGAAAAGAAAAAAGATTGGGTTATCAACATTCAACATATGAAATGACATTAGAAAATCGGTGTTGCCAGTTTTCAATATAGAAATCCCTTAGAATTATTAATTATTTTTATAAATTATTTTGAAAAGTTACAAGTTAGTTTAAATTGATAACTAAGAACAAAGTCAGGAAATTGTTATCTTAATATCTAGGTATTATTTATGTTAGTTTTAAATAGAATTGGGAAGTATAACTTATTATTCCTTGAGAAAAGACAATATCTATTTTATCACTTATTTAATCAAAACCCCTTCAGAACAATGTTTTGATAATTCGGTAATTCATCTCAAATAACAAGTAACATAGCATTTTTGCACATAAATAAATATCAGTATCAGTACATAGCTTCCATTTTAATTTTCGCTAGGTTTCATATAGTTTAACATTCTATCAGTCAACTTCTCATTTTTTTCAAGTAACTTGGTAATGGCATGATTAATTACTTAATTAAGTTTTTTTTTTAATATTTTAAAAAAAAAGTATCGCAATTCGATATCTTTGTTTAGCTTACACTTTATGAATTCCACACATACATACATGCATGCATATGGTCGCGCCTGTTTCCCTGGTGGGGTGGGCGGAGCGTGGACGGCCTGGGCGGGGGTCGTTTCGCCGCCTCTGATAGGGCTTTGAGGGTTGTTTGGGATGGATTTGAAGGTTTAGTGACGGGTTGTCGGCCCATCGCCTGAGTTGCGGTGTGCTGGGGCCCTCGGATCCCTTGGCTGGTTTTTGCAGCGTGCCCGGGAGGGGGTGCGGCTGGCGCATTCTATGTTTTTCTCTCGTTCCCAGGCCAGCATGAATTCCACACAATTAGGGAAAATCCGCTTATTATGCCAACACTAATGTTGACACCTGGGGTGCGTTCAAAACCTATGCTCTACTACCAGATATTTATTTCATTAACGTAAAATTTTGATATTTTAAATAGTTTTCGACTTAGTATATTTGTTTTCTATACAATACTCAAATATTTGATATAAATCATTTAGTTTGTTTCATTTACTAATCTATTTTACGGGTAAAATATAATATAAACATGAAAATCTTGCGAATTAATTGTTGAATTTTGAACGTAATTCATCGAACGTAAATCGATCTTCAATCGATTGATCGAAACGTCAACCACTAAAAACGTCAGAGAGAGATAGAAATACTGTTTTCCTTAGTAGATTTGATTACTTATCCTTGTCTTGATTTTCAGAATTAATTACGTGAGGTTCAGGAAAACTTTTTGACACTTCTTTTGAAAATAATTTTACTCGGCTAGTTTAATTTCGTTGTTTTCAATAGTTTATGCTAGTTTTCGTAATATTTGTAGTACATTTTGTACGCTAGAGTTGGTGAGCGTTCATTCCGAGTTAAACACCAAGTTTCCTAGTGTTTGTCGGGGACAACAAGTGAAAAATAATGTGCGATAAGTTCATGTGTGTTTGTGTGTTTATGTGCGGTGTTTAAATAGTGATATTGCCAAGTCCCCGCAAGAAATCTTTCACGTAAGTCGCCTATAGCTAGGAGGAAAGTTTTTAAATACTTTACCTGTGTTTTGAGATATTTTCAGGTACTTTAGGACAGTCATTTTCCAACAAGTTCCTACTATGTTTTTATTCAAAGACAATTAGGAATAGGTTTTCTATGTATGCAGTTCTATTTAATAGCATAGTATCTTCATTCTAGAACTAGAAGATAGAACATTTCTTTTAATTACATCCTATATTTGTTGGATAATGCATATTTCACTTTGGCTAACAGAATAGTTGTTTAATTAATTTAATTTATTTGTTTGAATAATGGAACGGCTTTGGTAATATTTCTGTGCAAATGGCGGCAATATTTGATTTTGATTTCAACAGCCTTTATATGATTTTGTGTTTCATTTTGGAACGGTCTTTGGCTAATATTATATTCCGGAACAAATAAGAAAGCTTCATCTTAAATTCAAACTGATTTTATTTATTACTACTTAGATTGTTTGCAGAACTATCATTGGTATGGGTTGTAATAATCCTATAGTATTTACCTTTTAAATTTCATTGGTATCAGAGTTTTAAATCATCGGAATGACTTTTATCATAATAATTTTTAACATTCTATTTGATGGTCAACTTATATAGTTATGGGGTTTTTCTAATGGGGGTGTTATGGTATACTTAATGGCAGCTATAGATAGTATAAACAGCTTATTTACCTTAGGTTTTAATTTGAATATTAGTTTTATTTTCATTTAGTCTTTTCCTTTAAATTCATTTAGTCTTTTCCTTTTGGTTGAGTATTGAGATATCTTAATAGAAATTGAGTTTACTAAATAAATTAACACTTTTAATAAAATAAATAAATTCAAAGCTTTTTATCAGGTTATTGTCCAATATTATAAAAAAATAAGGCAATTAAAACTTTCAGTTTTTTTTAGTTTGTTCTAATGTTCAATATTTAAAGTAATAATTTAATATTTATTAGATATATTTTTGTAAAAGTCTGGATATAAATAAATTAATATTAATAGTAATAGGAAAGATATTCATGGAGGCATGTTGGTTGATAGATTGTTTAGTAAGATGTAGGTATTTTTGTACATTGGCGTATTTCAAGTTTAGTGTGTAACAGTTATTTGGTTAGCAGATTTTGCATAGCATTTCTAGATAGTTTTGCTTAGGCGTAGTTTTATTTTTAGGGCAAGCAGATAGCGTATTCAAAAGAGACTTAATTATTTTTATGCATTTGGCGTAATTGCAGAATAAATAAAATAAAGTAAGTTTGTTGTGTTTGGAATTTTGGCGTTATGTCTCTAAGCATTTTGGCGTAAAGGCTCTTTTGGCATTTTGGCGTAAAGTTTAACGAAATAGCTGTTTTAGCAGGAGAATAGATATTAAATTTTAGAATGTTTTAAACATTCTCTATTAACTTGCTACAATGCCTTCAAGATGGTTTGGGGGCCTGGCTTGTTTTCATCTATTTCACAACGTATTAATACAAACAAAAATATGTTTTAACTCCATCCACACTTGATGAGTAGTAAATAGATTTTGGAATCTTATAATTTTTGGTTGTTATTTGCTTAGACTCAACTATTGTGTTGGGCATAGTTGGGGATCAAATCACCTCATTACACTCTGAGTTTACTTCTGTAGCGATTTTGCGGACAGATGACTAATTAAGCACAATGGTTAGTTATGGATCTTTGTAGAATCGTTATTCGAGGTATCTTTGAAAGCATCTACTCTGACAAAGTACCTTTACAGACTTTACAAATAATTTACACACAACAAATGGCATGGATTTGATACGAACTGGTAGAATTAGTAATATTATAATTTTACTACTCGTATCTTGCTATGGATGGAATAGGTAAAGTAGGGATGATAATTTGACTTAAATGCTTGATTAAAATTTTCTCAATTAAATATCTGCATTGTTTAGCTTTAGCCAGATATGTTTAACCTATTTGGGTGTTTTATGAAAGCAGGCTGGTACTTCGGATCACTGAGAGGGATATTAGCAAAGTAATTTCTAATCTAAAATTAATCTTATCATAATTTTTGTTTACCTAGAGTTGATAGGTATTCAAATGAACAATTTGTCAACAATGCCCAATATAAATTTTAGTTTTAATTCACTTTAAAATTTTAAGAATATTTATCCGGACATTTACGAATATTTTTTTTGACAATTCTTGAATTAAAGTTTTACAAACTTATAGATTTTGGGGGCGGGTCTTAATTTTCAACTTAGATATGGTTAGAATCAGAAGTGTTTAGTATCCTTAAGAGAATACAATTCGTTCATCAAGGGGGCGATCTAGTTTCAGGATTTGTGTTTTTTTTATACACCTAGTTATTTATGGGGATATTTTTCATATTTTATGTTTTCTTTTCTTTAGGTAATAAGATTCACTTACTATGGGGGCGGGGCAATAGCTTTCATATTTAATTATCATAGGAACGTCTGATTTTCTATTTTGTTAGTAGATTTTTCTTCGAAAAATCGGTTTTGATCGAATTTCATAGAATTTTGGGGGCGACATCTGTTTGAAATCTTATTGTATTTGAAACATATCTGTAAAATTTTACTCCATTCGATCTAAAACACGATTTTTCTCATCAAAAGGGGGCGATTGTAATGGACTTAGCTTCTGCTATTCAAAACTTAATCATTGTTTTAAAATACAAATAACGCCATCTATCAGATTGGTAGGAGAATCACTATAAACGAGAAACTAATGCCAATCTAGTGTGGATTGAGTGGAGAACTAATATTATAGCCAGATCGAACTGAAATTACTTCAATTTGAAGTAAGGACACGCGGTGCCATCTGGAGGAGAAGGGGAGAACTATCAAGAGAAGTAGGAATGAAGGCTCTCGAAAACTCGAAAATGGGAGAGAAGAGGGAAGATAAAACAGTCGGGGACTCGAGAGGGGGGATTGGGCTGGAAGATGGGAGACGGGGGCGACGAGGGATGGAGAAGGACGCCGTGGAAGAAAATAGCGGCTGGGACCGAGCAGGGAGAAGTTTAGTCGACCTGGAGTTTTAGTTTGAGTGGAAGTTTAGTTTTACTTGAAGTTTAGTTGACTTTTACCAGTGAAAGTGTACACATCAAAGAGGAGAGGAGACTATGCAGCCGGGAGGCAACCATGAGGCCTACTTTGGTGGGATGTTGGTGCCATCAGTTGTTCCTGTGGAGGACGGAGGGCGGTGACCTGACGATCAGCTGTTCTTTTACATGGTGGAGTGGAGGATGCTGACAGTGGAGTCTTGCAGAGCTGGTGGAGTGCCACCTACAAGGATTCTAAAGGAATTTACATCGTGTTTTATTTACTTTACCATTTCTACATTTATTTAATTATCTTGTCCACTTCAGACTTTGTTTATTGACAAGGTTTTTCCTTGTTCAATTAACAATCCTTTTTTTTATGATATTTCATACTTGCCAAAGGCCGTTCTATTCATTTATATATATATAATTTCCAATATATCTTATATGATAGGTACGGTTAATGAGATATATGTAGGATTGTAGGTCGGTTTAGCATGCAACTACATAATTTATACACAGCTAAGCGGTTAGGTAAATAGGCAGTTTAGGTACATTGTAGGAGTAGGTTAGGTAGGGGTAGGTTTAGATGGATAGGTTAGCCTAGGTAATAATAAATAAGAATTAGGACAATATCTAGGAAAGTAGGTGGGGGTAGCTATTTGGGATCCTAGTTTGTGTTTAGGTAGGTAGTTCTCTCCCTTCCCTTTACCAAAATTCCTGCCTTACCTTTCCTTTAAGAAGGGAAGCATCATCCTAATGTTTCATGATCTGCCCAGCAGTGGAATGTATAAATTATTTTAATACATTCTATGTTTTTATAACTACATCTATGTATGAATTGTTCATACCTACCTATCCTGGCAGAGGAGACAAAATACTTAACTATTCATCTCAAATAAACTACTGAACTGATTTATATTCACTTAACTGTGGATTTAATACCTGTGTATGAGTCATTCATACCTACATGCTTATTCTGGCAGTGGATACTGAATTGATTTTATATTCACTTTATTGTGAAATATGTTCAACGGACAATGTTTTGAAACATTTATTGGATTCATGATCCTATATGTATGTATGTTCTAGACTCTAGAACACCAGCTACAAACTTGGTGGGAACGTTCACCTCTGATACCTACTATGTAGGTTTTATACAATTGATGATCCTGTTCTACAGACTGACAAAGTTTATCTTTGATAATATACCTACTGATGTATGGGTTTTATACTTACAACTGATTGGGACTATGGTCCAACTACCTAATGGGAGTATTCCTTCTTACCAAACCAATACAGCATGGAATGTGGGATGATGTTATCTGAATCCTACCTACAACCTCAAATTACCCTGGAACGGGTCTGTAATTAAAATTATATATTCATTCACTTTATGTGGATTTTATATGACTGATTTATGGTCAGTTGGCTTTGACAAGCCATTTTACTACTGAAATACTACTTGACTTGATGTCAATTGAGCGACATGGTATCAGCCATGGTCAAACTTCCATCACATACTACATCTTAGCATTCGATATGTCTGTAACAGCATTTAGATCACAGAAGCTTATTTTGCACTAAAGAAGTCTAACAATCAGTCACTACTTGCTCTTGCCTATCACTCCTATATCTACAACGAACCTATGGCTTGCGGTGTGAATGATTGTTATATTATCTGGGACTAGCTTCGGCATCCCTATCTATTCTACTGACTCCTGGATGTGCATATCATAAGTGGAGATCGATGACTGGTGCAGTTTCATAGTCGGTGCTTCCAGCATAGCTGGACAACAATTTATAAAACCTTTGTTGGGACAATGTTTCTCAATTGGACATCACAACTTACTACAAATTACATCAGACATGACTTGCTCTGTCTTGGTTGGCTGACCAATAAATCAGCTCAAATTAATTATATTTTACATGATGCTGTTCATCAATCTGGACTCGTTCCAAAACTCCTAAGTGCGCTGTCACTTATCTCTGGCCTGAGGCTTGGCCAAAACAAAAACCAATTGGAGGGCACAGAAGTGCCTCCTCTTTCCTTTTCTGGGGCTCGCATGATGGGTTTTGCATCAAGGACAAGTTCCTAGGCTATTTACTGTCTTTATTAGTGTCTGGGAATTGGTAATTGAAGTAAATCTCATTCGTTGATGGTTGGCGAGCACATAAATCCTCTACCAGCGAATGGTTGGAGCTGGAATCGGAGGTTCCGTTATCCCGCTGCGCACTGTCCCCATGTTGTCCCAAGAACCTAAAGAGAGCTAAGTTATGACATCCCACTACCACTTTAAAGGATTTGGGTTACTTTATACAAATTTTATCACACAACGTACGGTCCTAACTATAATACTAGACGATCACAATCACGAGCCATATTTGTAACTATTACTAGACATTCATGAGCCACTCTTCCCATCCACTATTCCTCTTTCCTATTCCCTTCCTCTCCTCTAATCCTCTCCACATTCCTACCTCACCTCCACACCTCTCTCACACTTCCTTTCACCTATCATATTATATTAGGGTTGATAGAGTTGTTTTAGTAGGGGGGGGGGGGGGGTTGTTACACAAGAGACGCCATAAGACGCTGTAAAACCTAAAACAAGAGCGTCTCCTTGTTTTGGATCAAAGCCCACGCAGTCCTCGAGGGCAATGAAAGGGTCGACTTTTTAGTGAAAGAGACTGCCTTAAAGTCCAAAAGGAAGCCAGCATACGACCTTTGTTCGATATCATTCGTGAAGCGAAATATCCGTCAGGAATCGCTCCACGAGTGGGATCGGAGATATAGGGAAGGGGAAACAGCCTCAACAACAAAACTGTTTTTCCCAAACGCGGTAGAGGCATACAGCACTATCAGGAAAATTAAAATGAACAGGTTTTTGGCTCAGGCCTTCACGGGACATGGTGGGTTTTCAGAGTACCTGACTCGTTTCAAGTGCAAAGAGAACCCATCATATACATGTGTTCTAAGTGTAGGAGAGACAGTGTCCCATCTCCTAATAGAGTGCCCGGTCTTCGATAGAGAACGTTTTAATTTCGAGCAAAAATAAAATTGTGAATCGTAGAAATAAGACAGATTAGGAAAATATGATTATGCAACATAATGAATTGTTTTAGTCATGAGATTTAGAACTAGAAGTGAGAAATTTAATTGTAGTATGTTAGAAATGTAAAATGTAAATTTAGAAATAAGATAATAGATATGAGTAAGAATAATAATGTAAAAAACAAACTGTAAATATTTGTTAATAAAGTAAAAAAAAATTAGAACCCCATACCCCTCCCCAAAAAGTAGAATGAAATAAAATAGGTGTAAGTATATACGACAGATATGAGGAATAAAATTACGAGCGGAATGCTAGCGAAAACTTGTATGTAAAAAATGTCTCTGCTCCCCATGGTAGAGGAACTAGAATAAAAATAAAATAAACCTAACCTAACCCAACTTTCTCTTGGCCTAAATATTGATATTTTGACTTCAAACCTTATCGAAAATTGTTTTTTCCTGGTCATCTACACGTGTCCGGTGCATTCCTGAGGGGCTGCTCAGAAAAAAAAAAAATTTTCCACACATTTGTTAACTTTCCCATACTGAAAAACAAATATTTTAGATTTCCTCTTCACCTCTCCACCGTTCATTTTCAGACGGCTGATCGGCGCGCGGGAGGTGCCAGTCGACGCGGCTAATTGAATAGGCGGCTAGTTGAATCAATATGATTTCGACCACCGCCGCATACAAAAAGTTGATGAGATCTAAATTAGGTTATTGCAATGCTGTAGATTAAAAATTACTGACTGGATTTTAAAACAAATGTTATGTAGAATGTTTTTCTAGAAATAACTGCAATGATATTCGTGCAATTATTTAACTTATGATATGAGCAAAAAACGAAAACAGTCACCTTTTTAACTTTTTGTACTCGTGTACAATTTGCAAATTAAAGTAAATATTACACAAACTCGTAGATACAATTCCTGTAATCAGGTTAATAATTTTCGTTTAAAACATTGTGTAGAGTCCGGCTCGGCAACAGTTGGCTTGTTTCACAATAACATTACGCCGCTGTGTTTGTTCGTCGCGGAGTTAGTCCCCGCTCGTTGGCTCCGACTGCGGTTGTTCCGATATTTTCTAACAATGAATCCTCTCAAGTGGGAGCTTTTAATGCGTTTATTATATTTTGCAGAGATTTCTCTAAATTTATAATAGTTTGTGTTCTGGATTCGGCCGCGATTTTGCCTACAGCATATAACTTAACTCATTCATATTGTAAGGATTTATTTTCAAAACTCGCCATGCTCATGATGACTTTATCAATCATCATAACTAATAACTATACTCATTAGTCTCATTACATAAAATCACCATTGTGGACTGGCCTTCTTGGGTAAATTGAGGTATCGAGCCGAACGAATGGTGGAAAATACAGTAAAATAAATCTCTAGGTAGGTACTACTTTGTAAGGAAATAACAACAAGATTTAGTTTTGTAATTCAAATTAGAGGACGTTTTGTAGAGAACATGTTATAATGTAGGTGGAGACCCCCCGCGGTGTGTCGGGCCGCGAGAAGCAGAGCGATACTACACGATGCGGGTTTGGACTCATTTGCAGGTAAATTTAATTTTGCTACGTTATTACATAATACTGCGACTGTACATACGGAGCGGAGATGTGGATTAATGTTTCACGTGCTGGAAGTTAAGAATTAATATGTGAACAGTACAGAAGGTTTTTGATCTTAACTTTGCATTTGACCCGTGAAATATATATAGCAATTTAACTGTTACTGTAACGGTAATACAATGTTTTGAAGTCATAACTTGACCTAAATCAATTTGTAGGTATATCTTGAACTGTGATGTATATCTTTTGAAACTAAAACGAGCAATAAAACGGCGCACAATGAAATATACAATAACGTTATCGGCCATATCCTTCGGTAGGAATAAGAACTGCCGCTATAAGTGGCTAGGGCCGTAGGGTGCGGGGTGCGGGGTGCGAGGCGCGGGGCGCAGGCGAGTGTTCTCCACTCAACACTCGTCGCGAGGACCCTTCACTCCCTCCAGGCACTCGATCTTTACGGCTAATCGAGTGGGCAGAACGAATCGTGGCCAAATTGACTCCGGCCACATATTGTTACGCTTACCCGTCGGTTCTTGATCTTAAGCAATTTAGGCCGTCGTCCGTAAGTCTGTACTGCTCATACGAGGCGAGGGCAGTGTGATTCGGCCGCCATCTTGACCTCAACCGCAAGAGTTTTCGCGCAATATCCGTATTCGTTCAAAACCTTTTCTTGTTGTTCTTTATAGGCGCTTCCACTGCGAAGCCTGGATTGAGAGGTGCCATTTGTAGTTTTTCACATCGACCAAAGATATTTATTTAAACGTTATAATCGTCAGTGATATATTTATTTTTGATAGTGAGATTTTAATTTTATTATTCTGGAACGGACATAATGCCTCTTTTGTCTTTGGATTTGAGTTGAAATGGAATTTTAAACTAAATACGAGTTATGTTCAATAGGCTGGATGGATTGCATTGCCGTTAATTATCAAACGGTTTTCGAACAAATAAAACTCTTATTAAAGCGTGGAACCCTCCGGAGGGGCTTATTCACAACTTGGACAAATTTCGCGCGCGGACCAGCGCGGCGCGGCCGGGCAGCGGTGGAGTTCCGTCGTGACCTAATATTCTCTATCATCTATGGTCGTGACGGTCCAAACTTGAGCAAAATTGTTTTTAATGGAGCCTCAATATCGTTGACGAGAACCGGAAAAGTAATTACTTTGCAACTATTTATTTTAAAAAAATATGGTAATATCTATGGTGAAAATAAAATCAACTCGACATTAACCCGAGCCCACTGACGCTAATCAAGTGTTTCAATGGTTTCACTTTAGCACACTGTTACCCCACAAGTTTTGTGCCTTTTAATATAATTAAATATCTGACCTTGGAAACACTACACACTTGGAGACACTACATATCGGTATTTTGTCCTGAAAACTGAAACAAAACGTTGATAGCAAGTTTGATGAAGAACCCACAAAAGGACTCAATCTCCTATTTATCATTCCGTCGTCAAAATAAAAGAATGGCGCTAGTTCGCGGCCTGCAGGCTGGTTTGTGCTCCGTCCATTCAACTTTGTATGGGAATGGGATGTTTTCGCTGGTTCGCAAACTTTTAATTTGAACAATAAAAGCGGGACGGGAATACTTCGTGAATATGATTTCAACTTCTCCTCGTTACGGAGGGTGTCAATAAATTTCTACTTCATTTACTTTTCTCGTTGTAGAAACGGGGTCTGTTGTTATACTTAATTTAAATACGTAGCACTGATGATTATAATTGAACAAACCGTTTTAGAAAGACAGCACCTTCAATGATACATAACGCCATACCCATTTCTACAGTATGTAGATTTCCGTCTACCTTACATTGTGTTCCAGATATTGATCTGATGATTCTTTTGTATTAATGTTATTTGTGTTAATGTGGAAATAAATGTCTTTTATCTTTATCTGTTTTTGTAAGTTACTTTTTTTATGTTAAGAATCCGAGGATTAACGGTCCTTAAATCTAGTACAAAGATAGATTATTTACCAGCTTCTTTTAGAGATAAAGGTACCTAATACGCTTATCCGGAAACAGGGAATTTCTAAATAAAACCGTACGTTATTCATACCCATTCGCACGGTGTCAGTCAGTACGTGCTACGTGGGGAGCGGGGGGCGGGGGGGGGGGGGGGGGGGGGGGTGACGTGACGTGTCCTCTACGCACGTGACCATCATCACACGCATCGTGTAAGGGATATGTATGTTTGTGCATTTTCCTCAACTTGCTCTCGTATCTATCAATTAAGTTACATACATACATCACGCCTATATCCCTAATGGGGTAGGCAGAGCGTCCACGACCCAAATAAAGGTTGTTCCGCCACGTCTGACAAGTTTTGAGAGTTGTGTAAGTAAGATAGATCTGTATATTGTTGTAGTGACTGGTTGTTAGTCCATCGCCTAAATTACATTGATATTAATGAAACCCAATCGGGATAAAGCTAAGGAGATGATGATGATGGATAAAACCCTCGCATCTCTTAGATGGTTTTTGCAACATGGGCATGGGAGGCAATTCAGCTGGCAAATTCTATGTTTTTCTGTCGCTCCTAGACAATCATGGAAGTAAAAGTATGTTGATCTGAAAATTAGTTTTATATAATGCGAAGCTAATAAGCGTATCCACAATCAAACTTCACAATTTACGGGTGGTGTATTTTGACACATTTTAATTCACAAATAGCATAATGAAATAAAAACTTCGTACTCTCGTGTGTAATGTTCCCAATCCCAATACAAGTCCATCGGCGGAGCTCTCGATGTGTGTACCAATAGTTGAAACTTGAATCACCGCTTTGATGTACAAACATCAAGTTTAACATCAAGTTTAATGAACACTGATCGCCTGAAGAAGGAGTTACTTTGATCATAACAGTGTCCGTTGCTTCCGGATGAGGTAACAATATAAGCGGAAAATAATTATCTTTACAGATATTTTAATCATATTTACAAATATTTCACAATGTAAAAAATAATATCATTGTACTTTCTATTTATATTACTAGTAAATTAATGTACTTTTTTTTGTTTGACGTTAAAGTAGTTAGAGCAGAATAAAAAGATAAACGGATAGCACGCGCGCCGCCGCATACCTAATTTGTGCGGATAGACAATATGATAAGGGTTTCTAAACTCCTGCCATACACTTTTACGCCCGTATTTTAGGCCTAAACATAGTTTACTTCTTATTTAAGAAAATTACTAACAGGGTGATATGATTATTTAATATCAGAACTTATAAAATCCAACTTAATTATAAGACAGTATCTTTGTAAGGAACATATTTGTTTGTCTTGTTCCGCTACAGCTCGCGCCCCACCTCAACCTCGTCACCTGTCATAAATGACGTCAGTAAATTTGGTAGAAAACTCGGCTCAGCGGCTTAATTGATTCCATTTTGTCTGGAATTCCGAACTCCTTCGCTCCGGGGCACTGCCAGGGGGTCCCGGGGGGTCCCGGGGTCTGTTTACCGCTCGCCGGCTCGGGGGCCCGGGCGCACGGGTTCCAGCAATCTGTTCATTAAATCAAACACCGGGGACAATTGCGTTTCATTCGTTTTTCAAATTTTAGCTCGAGATGTAAACTAATAATAATAGAAAATTCTGCAAAGGTTTTGACAAAGGTCTTGAAAAACGATATTGTTTTTGGTCTTTACTTTTCAACTAAGGTGAGTAATTGTACTCAAGTAAAAAGAGTTACAAAAGAAATATCAAATTAAAATGCAGTTTTTGAAGTAGCTTTTGAAGTCCTTTTCCCATCTCTAGAAGGGTCGTGTCTGTACATTGAATATTTTAAAATCAAAGTTACAATACAAATAATCACGCCTCAAGACTTAGGAGGTAGGTAGAAAATTAAATGACGGTCGTTTTAAATCGATTTTGATGGAACGTTTTTTGTTTGACTGAGCATTACTTAAACTCAAAGTTACGATACAAATAATCAGGCCACCTGACTTATGGGGTAGGCAGGAAATTGAACTCTGATCGTTTTTAACCGATTTTAAAGGGACTTTTTATGTGACTGATTTTTTTTTAATTACTTGGTGTCCAGCCTAGGTTAGAAATAATCACGTAAATCTGAGTAAGTATCCCAGATTGTATGGAAAACACGCAGTTACAAATATACTGAAAACGCTTCTCCGCGCGTAGGAGCGGGATCTGCTAGCTCGCGTGCGGAATCGTGTTTTCCATACAAAAACAAAGAACAGACAATGCGAAACACGCTTCCGCGCGCCGGGTTTAGCGGATCCCGCTCCTACACGCGGAGAAGCGTTTTCAGTATGTCCGACACTGCGTGTTTTCCATACAAACCGGGCATACGAAGTCGGCACACCTAGTCTCTAATATAAATCAAGCTGCCAAGAAAATGGATTCGCGTTGTTAACCTACAGTACTCATTGTAAGAAATTCAAACAAACTCTCTTTACAGTAAAACAATCCTTTTTCAACTAACTAAGGTACAATGTACGTCTAAAGTGATTACGAATTTAATCACATCAGACTGTAAGGTATACGTCGCAAATTGTACACAATTCATCAGTGTTAAAAAGCTCTGTAGGCGAGAGAGACGGCAGCACAATGACGTCGGTCTCTGTCGCTCTCCCAGCCTGAAACTCGGTGTTGAGGCAGTGTGGCTCGGGACGTCGTGACGGACGGACGTGTGTCGCTCTCTCGCCGCAAAACTCGTGTTTTGAAAACATGTTGTGAGTGTTGAAAAAGTGCTGGATGTGTGACAGTGACTAGTGACGTAAGAAGTACTACCTATTAGTAAATGTGATAAGATTTCTCGTTACAAATTAAGGATTTAAATATTCTAGAGTAAAATTATTCGATATCTAATTATCTTACTTAGTGCTCTCTTAAAGTTTAGTAATTAAGAGTTAAGTGTCATTAATACTTGTTTAAGTGAGTTTCTCCGATTGCAAGCGCGGGTGAGTTCATTCTTAATTCTAACGGAGGGGTTAACTAGGTTAAACAAACTTTATGAAGAACATTCATTAACATTTTAATCAGATAAACATTAGATTCTATTATTTCTTCAACCTTATAATTCTGTAGCCTTTTATGTTTTATGATATTATGAATAAAATAGTATATTATAAACCTAAACTTATAAAGGTTGTGTCGCGTGACTTGGCTAACCGGTGAGGGATAATGTAGTGGGCGACAGTCACTTATTTATGATTAACATTTTATGAGTTCGATAAACTTGATATTTTATACACTGCAATGCTGTAGATTTAAAAAAATCCTAGTTGATGGGAATTAAATACGGTTATTACACGTTTAATAATGAGTTACAATTATGCAGATCATGCATCGATTGCTAAGGCTTCCCAAGAGCCGCATTAAATTAAAAATGGAATTAGTTGATTGCTCCTCCACTGTCATTCATTTAAAATGGCTTCAGTTTATTTAAATTTCCCGTAATTATATTATTATTTTTTTCTCACTGGCTCGGTAATAGCTTCATTATAAAAAGAAGAACAACACTGTATAAGCTCTTGTCGATTCGTTCGCAGCGGCCGACAAAATATCATAGCTCTTTTAAAACAACAATATTCAATTATTATTTGATGATCATTATCATATGAGTGAGGTGTAAAACTTAACATGATTGGATTTATTTCAAACTTTGGTAATACAATTTGAATACTTCAAAAAACTTGAAGAATATCTTTACTATCCAAATAACTTAAAGCAAAGACTTCGATTCTTAGTTTTATTACCTTTGGTTTCATTAGATTTATGAAAATTATACGGATAACTTTAGCTGTAAAACTTCTCAAGTAATACTGGTTTTTAAGAAAACCCTGCCTACCCCGTAAGGAATAAAGGCGTCAGATGGCTCGTATGAATGTATTAGTTACGCTGATGTCGTAATTGTATCGGCAGGGAACAGCTGCTTGTATGGATATGAATTATGTAACAACTTGCCTTCATTTATCTCAGTTAGTCCATTAATCAAGTGTTAGATAGGGGATGGTAAAAATATTGGGTATTCATCTAAAAGTTTCCATACATGTTTTTGTTATAATCAATTTTTGAAATGACCGGTTCATCGGGCCGTTTGTAAATTTGAAAACCCATTTTATAGGAGAAAACTTTTGAAGAAAGTTAATTTACACATTTTAAAATTACAAATAATTTCCGCAATATCATCTAGTTATAACAGAATCCAACAAAAAATATAAATTTTCCCTGAAAGTAGTGGCAGACTGCGTTATGATTGCAACCAAATGTTGCTAATAGGTTGGAATTCGTGGAACATCTCTCGCGCGTTGCGCTCTAAACCGCTCTAAACCGTCTGAGCCGCGCGCTCTCACCGCTGCAGTCAGGCCGGGAGGGGCAAATCAAATATGCTAACATTATATCGTTACAACTTTCTGTTTGCCTGAATAGAAATCCGCAAATGTCAAATCAGATAGGTACTCTCTTTTATCAAAAATGGATATTTTGAAGATATTGAATAATAACGCCATAGCTACGAAGCGTCATAGTTACTTATTTCTGCTGGAGTTGGAGCTGAAAAGTCAAATTTCTTCTGTCGAGTGGGTATCGAGTCTATGGACTTATTATGTACACTTTTTATTAATTCTTGAATTGGTATTTATGAATAGGCATGTGAGGAATTTCAAATATTTTCTTATATAAAATTTACGGGCACAACTAAAAAGCTTTAATTAATATTTAGGAAATTTGTCCACATATCAACCAGCTTTTAGATGATTTTGTGTATTTGATAACGGCCAGCTAGTACTTTGACCAGTTCGGGTTATCCATTTTCCTACTATTCACTGATATATACTGGTGATCAATACAGCTGTTAAGATAATCAGCAGTAACATTACTCTCTTTGATTTCTACAGAAAATTCTCATCCATGGTTTCATGTTGTATAACACTTCCTTATTTTCATTAATATTTTTTACATTAAAACATATTAAAAACTAAATTAAAGATTTCAAAAGAAAGTATTTTAAGAATAAAAATATTACAGTACCTACATCTTTTTTTTACAACAATACTTTGTCAAAGATATTTTATAAAAGAAATAACCAGAAAGACAGTCAGTCAAATGTAAAAGTAATCAAAGAAATACTGCGGGAAATTCCTATAAACAAAACAAAATCAAAGTGAGCGTGACGCGAAGTGAGTGAGTGAGACAAGCAAAACAAATCAGGATGAATAACACGAACATACACTTCCGAAAAACAATTACCAGACCTTTTCGTTAATGAAAATGTAGTATAAAATGTAGTATATCTTTTGGTGATTTAATAAAATCAAAATTATTTGTTTAATGCACACACAGTACACATAAAGAAAATGTTTTAAGGTTATTTAATTGTTTTAAATACTCTGTAGGTCGTCTCACTAAAAGCCCTTTTCTTCTCTAGGCTTTTAAAAATATCATACTTTTAGTAACGAATAAAATTATATTGGAAACTCCGACACCAGGGGTTCATAGCGTTGATCGACTCGATACCCACACGTCAGAAAAAGAATATTATTTAAAATTTAATTATACTAAAACTCTGTAAAGTGTGGGTTTCTTGGGTTCAATTCAAGCTCAATTTGCTATCATGTAAAACATTTTCGTATAAAATAAACTTTATATTGGTTTACAATAATAGATTGTAGCTGTGTAATCGTAAGTACCGAATTTCACAAATATTAATAGAACTAGGCTGAACTCCTTAACGCTCCTGCGCCTTTCTAGTACATACCTACTGCGATTGTGATTAAAGCGAAATATAAGTGATGGAATAATCTGATTATCTGTTCCATCAGTTGACGTAATGTAATGTATTATTATTCTACCTAATACATTACACTACAATTTATACCTAAATACTGTGCCTGAGTTTGTTAGATACGTAATATTAAAGAGATACAAAAGGATCTACTGGTCAGTGATGTGAAACAGGTGTACAATAACATGTCGTGTGGACGTTTTATAAACTACGTAATGCTTAAAACACTACATTTGCATTTATATGTCTTTCCGTTACGTTTATGAGAAAAATACGCGTAATTAATTACAGCTCTGAATAATAATAATAATATGTTAACTGTGAGCTCTGTGCTCGTTCAATAATTGCTCTGGTTCAACATTTCATTAATTACTCTGCGACGCAAGAACGTAAGCGCTGGTTTCTTCGTACACAGTGGTAAAATGTTCTATCTACACTGGCTTTTAGTTCATTGCTGCTTTTGTTAGACTAAATAAGGAGCAAGAAAGAATGTGGAGAAGCAATGGGAATCAAGAAGTTTTGAATCATTCTGGGGATAGAGTGAAACTTGATTGTTCTTGGAGAGTGTGAAAGCTTCGACATTTGAAAGCGACTCGTAATTTCAAATTGAGGAAATTCCTCTGAAGCGAGAGGTGAAATATACAAAGGAGTAATTTATAAACCAACAATAACGTTAAACTGTGACGACGCCGAATAACAGTGGGATTCACAAAGGTCGCAGATAATTAAAAAGTTAACCAGAAACAGATTTTACGTAAACTCCGTAGAGTATGTACTGGATTGCAGAACTGAGATGGAAAGAGAGTTCTAGCTATATACAAGATTAAATATAGTTATATACAAGAGTTTCTATTTTATAATTTTCTCGTTGGCTTCATGTTTCGTTTGGAAATTGGTTTAGTCGATCACCGCATGTCCCGGGCCCCGGAGCCTCGCTTGTACTCTCTCGTAGAGGGAAGCTGATCGTAGCTGTTACTTGTAAGCGCGCGGGGATTTACCGCCGGCAAATTTTCATTTTCGCTTGCTCTGCAATATGAGCTGTATGTTTTGGACGCTATCCAAGAATGTTAGTAGGTTCACTTACCATACACTAGAGTGAAGATTTGTACTACGCTACGTGAGAATAGACGTCTAAATATCTGACAATCTCTATTATCTTAATTTACTCATGGTAGTCACTTTTGTTTTACACATAACAAATGGTTATTTCCTGTCAAGTTCTACTTCAAATTACGTGCAATAAATATCCAACATTGACAACAGGGTTATGTTAAATTGGTTTATAATCATAAGCTTGCTCATAATTTGACATTGATTGCTAAGAGATGTTATATACGTATTAGTAGTGAGTACGGACATAGTAGTAATCATTTTCCTGCGCCCCATACGAACTATTTTATTGGCTAATATATATGTGAGGAGTAAAACCATAACAACTTAATTTTCCTGTACAACGGCGGACAATCGTGACAATCTCGCGTGACAATCTTTAACACACGAATTTTAACCTTACTAAACTTAATTGCATTTTCGAGTATTATTACACATTCTTATTAAAATTAATATATTTTTTATTTATTTTTCATACTTCTTACATGCTGGACTGGGAGCGAGAGAAAAACATAGAATGCGCCAGCTGCATTTCCTCCCGGGCATGCTGTAAAAACCAGATAAGGCATTCGAGGGTTTCTGTATATTGCAATGTAGGCGATGGGCTGACAACCTGTCACTACAGCAATGTACCTACAAATCTATATTAAATAACCCTCAAAACTTTGTCAGACGTGGCGGAACGATCTTTTTTTCAAGTCATTTACGCTATGCCTCAGTCATCAGGAATAAAGGCGATTATATATTTATATGTATTTTTCTTAGGTTTGGACTGGTATTTTACGTATTGCTAAATGGTAATACATAAAAACTAGCAATAGATAATTTATTTAGAGATATTCAGAGCAGTGAAAGCAACGAAACCTCGTTATCTTATGCATGTTTTATTATTACTTGAACTGTCCCACTGCTAGCTGAGGGCCATATTAAAGGGTAAAATACTTATTACCTCAAGGCAAGATAATACAAGTCTGGGCGGGGTCAGGCTCGTGAAAAGCCGAGAAAATATCTAAGTAGCTGCCCGGAAAGTTGTAGAAGATTTCAATTACTTCACGGGCTAAAAGATTTAGGTGTTAGCAGACATTTAATTTGGCTGAATAGAAAATTAATTATCAAGGCTTTATATTTTCAGGATTTGTTTATTTTTTCATTTTCGTGAACGTTGGTGAACCGTCCTGTTCGTTGATACTAGAATTATGGTTCAATAATTAAATAAGCCACTAAACTAACTCTCAGGGCTTGATGCCCTAAAAATGTAGGTTAAAAATGTTTTTTTTAGAGATCTGTTCACTGTACCGGACAGAAGTGTGTTATTCATAGAGTGACCAAAGAGAGTCGACTAGGTGTTGTTGTACCAATGATACATACATACATACATACATATAATCACGCCTTTATCCCTAATGGGGTAGGCAGGGCGTAAAAGACCCAAACAAAAGGTCGTTCCGCCACGTCTGACAAAGTTTTGAGGGTTATTTAAGATAAATTTGTAAGTATATTGCTGTAGTGACAGGTTGTCAGCCCATCGCCTAAATTACAATATACTGAAACCCTATGATCCCTTAGCTGGATTTAACAGCATACACGGGAGGAAATGCAGCTGGCACATTCTATGTTTTTCTCTCGCTCCCAGACCAGCATGATACCAATACCAATGATCAGTCTATGTATGTACATCAATTGAAACTTTTATAGATTTAGATCCAAAAACCAATAAGATAAGATAAGATAAGTCTTTATTGATCACTGCGTACATAAGATCTTATAAGTAAGAAGGTTCGACCCAACAGTTTATCCATATCGGATGTACAATAATGTTTTTACTTTAAAATAACAATCATTTTAAACATTTACAATTAACATGAATTCTAGCAAAATTCAACATTACATATTAACTTATATTTAAATTTGAGAGATTAACATTCAGTCCTACATACATACATATAATCACGCCTTTATCCCTAATGGGGTAGGCAGAGCGTAAACGACCTAAACAAAGGTCGTTCCGCCACGTCTGACAAAGTTTTGAGGGTTGTTTAGGATATATTTGTAGGTATATTGATGTAGTGACAGGTTGTCAGCCCATCGCCTAAATTGCAATATACTGAAACCCTCCGATCCCTTAGCTGGTTTTTACAGCTGGCCCGGGGGGAAATGCAGCTATCACATTCTATGTTTTTCTTTCACTCCCAATCCAGCGTGGAAGAACATTCAATCCTAGTTATAAAATTGTCAATATAATATCCCTATACAACATCAATTAAAAAACAATGATAAAAAGAAACAGTACATAATATATCATGTCAAATACAATTATTGATATTATAAATGTCAACAGGAAAGAAACACTGAAAATTAATTCAAATTATAAAATGCCTTTTTCAACAACCAATCTTTCAAAATAATCTTAAATCTATGTCCATTTAACATCTTTATATACTGCGGCAAGTGGTTAAGTATATTAACCCCTCTTACAATTGTGCTTTTTTTTATTATGGCGCTTTTCATGCGCATGTTTGGAACACATAAGTCATACTCATATTGAGTTCGGACATTTGGTTTAATGTTAGCAAGTCGTATGATAATCTGATGAGATTGAAACAAGATGTTGTTTTATAATAAAAACACAGATTTCCATTATGAATATACATGTTAATGTCAGTTTTTTTTTGTCTACAAATGCATTTCTTAATGTGTCAATGTTAGGTATTCTATAAATTATTCTTAGACATTTCTTCTGCTGAAGGAAAGTATATTCATAGTTCACAGAACTGCCCCAAAAGATTATTCCGTAGGACAAAAGTGGAAAGACATGACCATAATATGCATTTCTGGCTACCTCGAGAGGGCATAACAATAGCTAGCAATTTTTGTATTCGTCATTTCAATATGAGACTTCCAGTTCGAGTGGGAGTCAATAGATACACCTAAAATTTAATTTGACTTACCTCTTCAACCTTTTCATTGTCATTTACTACATTTAGAACAGCTATTTTCTGCTTATAGTTCCTGAACTGAAGCAACTTTGTTTTTAGAACATTGACTTTTAGATTCAAAGAGTCAAGCCACCCGAGAATACAATTTAGTGTTCTATTTATTTATATATTAAACTCAAAATCAGTAAATTTACTCCTAGAAATGAAAATTGAGGCATCGTCTGCAAACATGACGCACAAATGATTTAATAGCATTGGTAGCTCGTTCACATACACTCAAAATAATAGTGGGCCCAACACACTGCCCTGTGGTACTCCTAGTTTGACAGGCTCAAATTCAGAAGAAACCTGTTCAATAGTTTTTGAGTTTTTATTGTAGATATCCAATACTGTGGCTTGACATCTATTATTCAAGTAAGATTGTATCAGTTGCAAGGCATTTCCTCTTATTAAATTTAATTTTAATTAGATAATATTTTTATAATCGAGTATAAACTTCCTAAAAATCAGAAGTAGTGAATACAAAAATATACAACAAAAGTACAACTCAGGCGATTTCATTGTTATAGTAACAATTTCTGTCACGAAACATTTGCAGTTTTGTACCTCGTATATAGAACAGCACATCAGGTTTGATTAATCAATAAAAAAAACAATAGTATTACTCTGTTACATGTGTGACGTGTTGTGACGGAAATACACATCAGGAATGTATCAATAATGTGTATTTCCGTCACATCACCTCTCACGTGTAACGAAAATACACATCAGGAATGTATCAATGACGTGTAATTCTGTCACAACACCTCACACGTGTAACAAAGTGTGGTTCGTCTCAAACAGTTTCTAATGTTGCTATACTATTGTTATTTTTGTTTATTAATCAAACCTGGTGCGCTGTTCTGTATACAAACAAAACCGGAGGAAACTTCGCGAGCTGATAATTGTAATACCTACTCCGTGATCCATGATTATTTGATAAATAGCTACGTATTCTATAAGAATTGCGTAGAGGATAGATAGATAGATAGATGAAACCTTTATTTCGAGAAATGTATTAGTAACTCGCAAATACTACATCGGCAAGTAACAGTATGTTATGATATATTTTTCCTTGTTGTGATATTATTTTAAGACGTGTTCACTATTGTGACATTTTGAAAAGAATAAATTGACAGGAGAAGATCTAGAATGCTCTCTTTTAACAAACATCTCGGTTCATTCATTATTTACCTTTTCCACGATCTCTTGGAGAACGTCAATCAAATTAAAACGACGGAAATAAAAAAACAACTTATAAGTAAAGCTTTCTTGTTTCTTTTGTACTATTTTTATCACCGTGGGCAGATTGTTGGCAACACTGTGTGAGCTCGCACCTTCCGCGGCCAAACAACGTGTCCCACCGCCATTACCAGGACTAATGTATTTCTTAAAAAAAAACTATGTTGTTTTGTACGAGTAAATGGATTTGTGTATAATCATACAAAAATATTTTAAGGGTGGCGTCAAATATTACCTGACTTAGTATATATTTTACTTGCCTCCTACGTATTCTCAACAAATGAATTGGACTGTCTACAGTTCATTGTTTTTGGACGATAAGCTAACAACCAGTCACTCCAACAATTCTATTATTTCCTATGTGTAGGTTGGCCTATTTGGAGAGTAATGAAACGAACAAATGCTGAATTAATACTACTGATTTATTGGTAATGCACGAACATATATAATTACACAGGTAAAGTAAAAGTGCTTACTTACGCTACTATACCTACACTACACCTCCCCCGGAGGGTGAAAATAAAATAAATTGTACAATTTTATTTTATTTTGAAACTATCATTACAATATTATAAAAAGTTATACGGAAGTAGGTATTAGTTAAGTATAAAATGCTAAAAACAAGAGTAAAAATGAAATAATTAAAAAAATATATTGCTTATAAATCTAAACATTAAATGGTTTAGTGCGGTTCTTATGCACAACATCAGTTTTTCCATTTCTTAAAATCTTAACATTACATCCTAAATCTTCTAGTACTAAATATGGACCTAAATAAATCTTATCTAACTTATTTCCTATTTCATTCTTAACTAGTAAATAATCATCTCGTTTATACTCTATTGGATTAACCTTAACATCATAACCATGTTTTCTTTTTTCTTTACTAATTTTCAAGTTGTTCTGTGCATCCTTTTGAGCTAATTGAAGCCTATACTTTAACTCCAATGGGTAGCTGTCATAGTTATACAAAGGATCCACGAAATCACCACTTAGATTATTAGGAAGTGCACAAGTCTTACCGAATACAAGCTCGTGCGGCGTGTATCGTGTTTCGCTGTGCACGGTGTTGTTGTACGCAAACGACCAATATGGAAGCCAACTGCTCCAGTTGTTAGCTTGATTTTGACAATTTATTCTTAAGTACGCACCCATCGTTTTGTGGCTGTTTTCCAATGCTCCGATAGATTCATGATGATAGGCTGTGGAAGACAGATGATTAATTTTAAGTAACTCACATACCTGTTTCATAGTACTAGAGATAAACTCCGTTCCTCGATCCGTAGCGATTTCACGAGGAATGCCGTACCTTAACACGAAGTTATCTATAAATGATCGAGCTACACTTACCGTATCTTTCGAAGGCAATGGATATGCCTCTACAAATTTTGACAATTCGCACTGTAAAGTGAGAATGTAGTTGTTATTATTATCATCTGTAGGCAAGGGTCCGACAATGTCCAAAAATATTTTTTCGAATGCGTAACTGGCAGTGGTTGTTATTTCCATTGGCTGTTTAATATGCGTAGAATATTTTTGTTTTTGGCAATGATCGCATTTGGAAACAAAATTCTTTACATCTTTTTCCATACTAGGCCAAAAATAAAACTTTTTTATATTATTCAACATTCGCCTAATACCTGCGTGGCCACTTGTAGGTAAGAGGTGAAAGTCGTTAATAATTACACGTCTATCATCAACATTATTTATTCTTTGTATATTTCTCAACACACATATTCGGGGTCCGGACCAATCTTTATATTTATTTATTTCTCTAACAATATCTGCAAGTAAATCTTTATTATTATCATTTCTTATTATGCATATCTCATTTAACTTTAACTTCTGACAAAATATAGACAAATCTCTCACCAACACGGCTCGCGTAGTTGACGATCGAGATAGGCTATCTAAATAAATACAGAATTTACTAGGAACATAAGTATAATCTTTATATCTTTCTATCACATATCCTTCTTTTTCCAATTTGTTCAAAACCTTTCTTTCATCTATTAAAACCAACTCTACTAAATCCTGCGGTTTTTTAATAATGTCCACAACACGAGGTTGATCAGGCCTTGAGTTTATGTGAATATTATTATCAACCGTAGAATTAGTACTATCACTCGAATTACAATCTTGCATTTTTCGCGCTTGCGCTCGTGTCATTACACTTACTATACGTTCATTCATTTGCTTAAAATCCTCTGACGTCATTCTAATACGAGACAACGCGTCGGCTGCCGAGTTCGCGCTGCCTTTTAAATATTCTATTTCAAAATTGTATTCCTCCAATTGCAATCTAAATTTCAATAACCTGCTCGAAGGATCACGCATTCCAAATAAGTAAACCAAAGGTCTATGATCTGTTTGAATTTTGAACTTTCGACCGAATAAATAAGGACGAAAATATTTTACACTCCAAACTATTGCTAAGAGTTCCTTTTCAATAGTTGGATAATTCATTTCGGCCTTATTTAGACTTCGACTAGCATATGCGATCGGTAGCCCGTTGCTGTTACATAATACGGAACCTAATGCTATACCTGACGCATCAGTTTGCAGTATGAACGTATTGTCTTGTTCAAAACATGGATATTGCAATACGGGTGGATTTATTAATACTGTTTTTAATTGTTGAAATGCGTTTTCGCAATCCTCAGTCCAAACAAATGAAACATTTTTGCAACATAGTCTATTTAGCGGGTATGCCTTTTCTGCAAAGTTAGATACGAACTTGCGATAATAATTGGCGAATGCAACGAATCGTTTTACGTCATCGATATTCTCAGGTCTTGGATAATTTTCTAACACTTTGGTTTTTTGCGGGTCTGGTAAAATTCCTTTTTCTGACACTACATGTCCAAGATATAAAATTTCCTTCTGCAAGAAATTACATTTAGCGGGATTAAGCTTTAAATTAACTTGACGAAGTCTTGACAAAATATTCATTAAATTTTGATTATGGGATATTAGATTTCTACCAAAACAAACCAAATCATCTTGATAAACTAAACATTGTTCATAGTTTAGGCCTGACATTGCAACTGTAATCATTCTGGAGAATGCATTTGGTGAAGTCTTGAGCCCCTGGGGAAGCCTCGTCAACTGAAATTGGTTTTTATTTGTTGTGAAAGCTGTATAGGGTCTACTGTCTTTATGTAAATTAATTTGATAAAATCCTTGATACAAATCTAAATGTGAAAAGTATACTGCTCCTGAAAGTGAGTCTAAAATATCAGCAATGTTCGGCAAAGGAAATTTATCATCCTGTATATTCTCATTTAATTTTCTATAGTCAATGACGATTCGCCACTTTTTAACGCCTGTGCTATCTAACTTTTTAGGAACTAATAAAAGTGGACTAGACCAAGCACTTCTAGCTTCCTCTATTATACCGTCTTCTAACATTTTTTCTATCTGTCGGTCTATTTCCGCTTTCTGTGTATATGGCAATCTATAAGGTTTTACGTAAACTGGAGTACTATGCGGTTTTAATTCGATTGTCTGTTCGTAAAGTGAAGTAGTACCTAATTTATCACCTTCCAAATGAAAAACGTCAGGGAACTTAGCACAAATACTTTCAATTGAATTTCGCTCCTCTTCACTCAAACTATCTAATTTCAGCAATCCTAACAACTTCTTCACTCTTTCCGCGTTCAAATAGGGTCTTTCAAACTTGCATACATCGTAGTCATCCAACTTTGTAATGTGTAAACTAAAGTAATTCAAACTAACATCTTTATCTCGCGTATTCATTATTTTTACTGGTATTTTGCCATTTTTCGGGCTAGCTATTACACTAGCTACGTAGACGCCTTCACACAACTCCTGCGAATTTATCACACAGTTGTGGACTAAATTGGTATTAAAATAATGAATAGATTCACAGCGAGCTGGTACCGTCAAGTAAGAACTATTTCTTGTAAAATAATTCAAATTTAACGTTGCGAAATCTCCATCTCTAGTAATTAAGTTCAGAGTGTCCAACTCATAGTCGATTTTAGCACGATATTTCTTTAAAAAGTCCTGGCCTAATATACCATCTGTTTTGCAAGGTAACTCATTAAATACGTAAAATTTATGTTCAAATTCTAAACCTTTGTAATTTAATTTTAAATAAATAAACCCTTCTGAATAAACTTTACCACCTATTCCTTTAACTTCAAGATATTGATTTTGAATTTGGGAAACAAATTTTTGTATACTACTACTTTTAACAACTGAAATTGAAGCTCCTGTATCTACAAGCCAATCATGTTTATATTTATCCAAGTAAAGTGTTACCTTATTCAAACTATTACATACGAGTATGTAGTTAGGCTCGAAAAAAATGAGTCAGCTCCGGTATGACGTCATCTTCTGGTCGCTCACCGTCACGTTGTTCCGCTTCTGTTGACATATAATTCACGTTCCGTTGATTGGGAAATTTTCGTGAAAAATGTGCATACCTACCTCTTGATGAATTTCCACGGGTCGACATCTGAGGCTGTCGTGGATTTCCACGATGCTGGAAACTGCGATTAAACATTGGTACCTGCGGGGTCCGATTATAGTAGCTCCGGCCACGCGTGTAGTTGTAGTTCCCACGTTGTCCACGATATGGGATGTGAGGACTCGTAAATCCTCTAAAATGGCGGCGGCTGAAGTAGGACCGGTTCTGCTGTCGGTGCTGTATTTCCATTACGTCAGCAAATCCCGACGCACTGTCCTCTTCCTTGGCTACTTGTATGGCGTCCTTCAGTGTGGAAAAATTCCTAGCTGTAATGATGGTACTGAGCCTACGATTTCGCAAACCGTCCGCAAAACGCTTTATAGCAGTTTTCTCATTTAAGGGACGTAAAATTTTGTACGCCTCATCTTTGCCATCCGCTTGCGAGATCGTAAGATCAACAAACAACTCTGAGAGTTCCTTACCAAACTCTTCCACCGATTTTTCATTTTGCCTCAAGCTGTGCATCTTCGCTTGTATGGCGGTTGCAGACTTCTGTGACAAAAGGTATTTTCGCATAGCCTGTGTTAACTCTTTGACAGTCCCATATGAGCTTTCTATCTTTAATTTCACTGACTGAGACAGACGAGTCTTCAAAACAAAGGAAATTAAACTATATTGACCATTCAGGTCTAGAGTTGAACTGTAGTACTCTATGCCATCTATTAAGGCTTTAGTAGTTTCCTCTGAATCAGTCATCGAAGGCAATAAACCCATAGCAACCTTGATATCAAATTTCTCCATTTTTAAATCTTTACTATAATCTTTGGAACAGAAAATTTGAATCTCGTTAAATAATTTCTCTACGTTTATATTTATCTCATCAATCTCTACAGAAACTTCCTTACTAAGCTCTTTATTTTTAATTTGTTCTCTCAAAATTATAGTAATATCATCAAACTGTTTAATCAAATTTTCTGCTTCATCTAAACTGGTTTTCAATTTTTCTGGAGTCCTTCTATCATAACTTAATTTACCTAAATTATTCTTAAGTGCTTTTAATTTTTCTTGAACATGACGCAACTCTAGTGCCATTACCTACTAAAATATAATAACACATCTACGTTTTCATTGTATCTAATCCATTACTTTGAATGGATATATCAACTTTGTTTAGTTATGTATAATAATATGATTATGAATATTCTACTAAGTTAGCTGTTTAAAGTAAATTATTGAGTCCATTGTTTCTATACTAAAATGATACGTTTTACTGAGAACGCAATACGACACTCGCGACGACAACACGGCATGTTCATTTCAAAGGTTGATATTACGTGGCACTCGCGATTGTTAAAGATAGGTACACCGGTACTTACAGTTTGTCCAATTGTTATCATCACATCATTATCACGTTATCACATCCAATAGTCCTGCTCGGATCGTCCTTCAAACGTTGCGTCCTTGATAGTCCATGGTACAATATTCAATGGTCCAGTTAGAAAAAAGGTCCTAGTTCGCTTGGATACCTACGGGATCTCCTCCAGCTACGATGTCGTCTGGATGCCTGCACCTGCATGCACCACGTGGCTCCTTCGGAAAGAACGGCGCAGTCCACATAGCGCTATCTGTTTGGTCAGCGATGTCGGTCACGTGTAGACTACCGATGTCGCGGTGAGCCCTGTGGTACGACTCGAAGAATCCGTAAACTCCGACGATGGTCAACAGCACGTAGACCACGACCAGCAGGAACTTTATCACGGGGAAGTCCTGTTTTATATCCGTGTCCGTGTCGGCTTCGTTTTTACCAAGAGCGTTTTGAGCGATGAAAACATCCGGTCTTTCCAGTTTGGCATCGCACATTTTGATAAAAATTACTAAGGTGCAGAAACTAAAAAATATACTGGAGAAGCTAACTATTACTTTATAAAATACATGTCCCGATAGGTTATCCACAGTATGGCATGGGTCGCCATGTGTAGGTTGGCCTATTTGGAGAGTAATGAAACGAACAAATGCTGAATTAATACTACTGATTTATTGGTAATGCACGAACATATATAATTACACAGGTAAAGTAAAAGTGCTTACTTACGCTACTATACCTACACTACACCTAAACTTCCCTTAAAATTCTTCATAAGTGGCGATATCGGAAAGAGTCGCGTGTATTTGTCTTAAACTGTGATGGAATCAGGTCATCGGTCAATTAAATCAGCTACTCGTTTGCCCATCGAAGTGTGAGTCTGCTGTAATCCAGAGCTACTCCTGGTGCGAGCAGGCGCAGTGACGCGACCAGCGGGCATGCGACTGCAACCAACCATCCTCCTTTGGCGCGAAACAGGTTAACTGGAATAGCCGCCATTGCCTATCGAAAACTTATTAATCCGTAGCTGAGTGCTACGCCGTAGGCGCTACGAGGCTACGGATTAGCTACGATAATAGAGTGCTTGTATTACGTATGTTGGTCGTTTATGTTAATAGGTAGACTTGTTTATAGTTTCCTATTATTTTAATTATAAAGCTTTATGATGCTAAAATGAAAGCGGTTATGAAATTAATTCACACTCAAATTTTGTGTTAAAGTTTCACTATAATAAGAAAATGCCTCAATACCACAGATTACGGCTTATCCTGTGGCGGGGACACTCGTACCTATTATGGTAGAATCCATGAATAGAATTTATACATACATATATACGTAAAGTCACGCCTTTATACCGAATAGGGTAGGTAAACAAAGGTCGTTCCGCCACGTCTGACAAAGGTTTAAGGGTTATATAAGTTATATTTGAAGGTATATTGCTGTAGTGACAGGTTGTCAGCCCATCGCCTAAATTACAATATACCAAAACCCTCTGATACCTTAGCTGTTTTTACAACATTCTCGGGAGGAAATGCAGCGGGCACATTCTATGTTTTCTCTCGCTCCCAGTCCAGCATGGAAGCATTTATATTTGATAGATAAATGTATTTGTATGACCTTTGAAATAATAAACAACATACAATATTCTGGTTTCATGGAAACACTTTATAATACATTTAATTTATTTTTCTGAGTAAAATATAAGATTAAATATTTTCTATCTGAGCCAGGTGCCTGACAACAAAGCAGTCGTAGGAGATAACCTTAAAAAAAATATAATGATGTTAGTAGAAATCTGTCCAGTTTTAACATGATGCTTATATTTTCAAATGAAATAAAATGTACTGCTTTCGTGGTCTAGCGGTCTGAGCCATGGACTCTCGACCCGGAGGTCCCGGGTTCGATTCCTGGCGGGGGAGAATGACGTTTTGTTATCCTTTCTAGTTTGGTTAGGACATTTCTGGCTGATCACCTGATTGTCCGAAAAGTAAGATGATCCATGCTGTCGGATGGGATGTAAATAAACGGTTCGTGTCAGTCAATCTGTCCCATCAGAATAAGAGATTAAAGGAATAGAGATTGCTCATGTGTATAGCGCAAACACTTGGTCACTAAAAACTTGTTTTGCGCAGTTGGCTGATCTCTGCGAGATTTGGTCGCTATCACCGAAAATCGGTGGGAGGACTATTATTTATTTATTTTATTTAACAATTTATTGCATACATGATCATACAGAGGACCTAAAGATAAATAACAATAGCACAACAGGTACAGCTTATCTCTAAAAATAAATCTCTTCCAACTTACCTACGGTAGACTATTATTATTATAAATGAAATATTTTTAAAATGTATGTCAAGTTTTGTGTAGTAATTCGTATCCACAACTTACTAGTAAATCGTATGCGATGCAGCGGGGCGTTGCACGTACTCACTGCTCGCTATCAACTACCCGCCGCGCGCCGCGGGGGAGATTCCGGACATTTATTATTTATTTAGTTTAAATTATAGTCCAAGTTACAGTAAATAAATAAAACATTATTGGTATGAGTATACAATACGGTATTTAAGCTTGACTTTGCATCCTCGAGGCAGATTTACAATACCTATCTAAATCTTATCTTATCTTATTTAGCCGTTAGTGTCCCACTGCTGGGCAAAGGCCTCCCTCCGGTCTCTCCAGGACTCCCTCCCTATTCTGTCCTAATACTATTATAATATTATATTATAATTGTTCCAAGTTAATAAATTGTACCAAATGTAGATAAAATTTGGTTCGTTATTATTAATTCTTTATTGTACACACAGATATTCTTAAAATTAACTTAATCTAGATACATTATGTACAAACGCGAGCTTAACTCAAAATATTTGAGTTGTCTTCCACCTTACCGTGTGAGAGGAAAAAAATATATAGATAAGGGCAAGCAAGAGTGTACGGAAAGACTATAGACAATAAGCTACATATAAATATCCTTACATACATAAGTCATTAATCGTTATTCAGATTGCCCATGATGACCTATGAACAATACAATTTTTCTTCGTTAAAACTTGTTTAATTGATATTGTAAGTGAAAACGTCTTAGGAAAATTTGTTATCAAGTATTATTTGAACGATTTGAAGGTAATATATAGATACAAACATATAATCACGCCTTTATCCCTAATGTGGTAGGCAGAGCGTAAACGACCTAAACAAAAGGTTATTCCGCCACGTCTGACAAAGTTTTGAGGGTTATTTAAGATAAATTTGTAGGTATTTTGCTGTAGTGAGACAGGTTGTCAGCCCATCGCCTAAATTACAATATACTGAAACCCTTGGATCCCTTAGCTGGTTTTTACAGCATGCCCGGGAAGAAATACAGCTGGCACATTCTATGTTTTTCTCTCGCTCCCAGTCCAGAATGGAAGTGAAGTGAAGTAAATATTCACAATTGTAATAAAACATAGTTTAGCGTTGTAGGTAAATAACGCTGTATATGTTCATGTGCCAGTCCTTACTTACAATTCACTTTAAACAAGCATAAGAATATCAAAGACATAAAGTAGTGATGGCGCAATCATTTCCTGCTTTTAACATCCTACGCTATAAAAAGTATACGCTTGCTCTTGCTATATACACGCTGGTCTGCTATACATCGCTGCATATGTAGGCGTCATCTTCTTTATGTCGCATGTCGCCGGCACAAAGGCGCGCGATGGATGCCGCGCTTTGTGTCACAGTAATCAAACACTGCAAGACTCATGCTATAGTAAGAGTACGACTTTTTATGTGCAGGTAGAGAAGGTGGAGTTTTGAGCTGTGGTATAAAGTTGAAAGAAACACTGACTCGTAGATGAGATTTAGGCTCATATTTATAAGGCTATCTCAAGATCGAGAGCTATGTGAAGTATGGATTTGACGGGTCATTTTGCATGTTTATGATACGAACTCAAGCTGGCTGTTACTCTCAAGTGCTGATTACAAATACGGGCCTTAGTAAGTAAGTACCTAATTGAAACCATCACACGAAGTCTTTATTCATAGTCTCTCTAGTATTTTCCCGTGCTTCACGGGGTTGGCTACCTAATCAATAAAATAAAAAAATTTCATCTTTATCTTTAATCTAAGGGATTGTACGAGAATACTACTGTTTTTTTACACATCACACAAAGTCTTTTGGTTATTCAAATCCAAAATGGTTTAATATGAATTAAACCCATGAATATGAAGAACGTATTCCTAGTATTGATGAAGCAGATGTGTTGTATGTTTTACTACCGGCGTACCTTTGTGGGGTTTTTATAGCTTCTCGAGTTACGATCTCGGAATACAGAATTATCTATAACCATTCTGTAGGTACTAGACGATACTATCTTTGACGAGATGGAATATTTAAATGAAGATGACATATTTTTTTATTGGTATGAGTATACAATACAGTAACGGTAATAGGTACAATATTATTATTATTAGCCTAAAGTGTCCCACTGCTGGGCGAAAAACTTTCCTCTCTCTCTTAAAATAATTAAATAATTAAAAAAAGACTGGATAGGACTGAAAAACCATTCACGAAAACGTTAAACTATGTTAAACCTGAAACAAGTTTTTTTCCCCAAATTCCCGATGGTTCAGTTTCCCTATTAAATCATCATCTTCGACGCTCATCTATGCTTGGAGCTTTAACTCAGAATATTCTTTTATTAACAGAAATTGTTATTTTACTTTGTCTTAACTTGTAAGAAGGCATGTTTCCACAGGGCGCGGTATACTCTGTTTCGAGATAACCCGGGGCGTGAATAATACCAAAAGTTGTATGATTTTGAGGTTCTCGTGGAGTTTGATAATGTGAGGTCGTAATCTAACGAGGGGTGTATTTCATTCGGTTCGTTTACTCGAACACCCCCGCCGCCCCGCACCCCGCACCCCGCTCCCCGCACCCGTCGACGGGACCACAACCGGCGTGCGTCATATTCATAATAAGTCGAGCAAAATGCGTGAATAATGTTTGCTTTGTTTTCAATACGGTGCTTTATATGAGTTTGAAAATATTATTTTAACCTCTTCATAAGAAATATATTCAAATTTTGCTTATTACAAAAGCACCCTTTCTGCCCCATTAATAAAATAGACTACACTGTCATTTCAAATGGACAAAGAGCGTTCATTCAGTAATTACTGATTCAGTAGGTCAACCTGTAGCCGACAGATGGTGCCACACCAAGAAACACAAGTTATTAAACGCGGTATGGAAGTTTTCTCAGCGATCCGCAGATATACAAGTTCCATACTTGTCCGGTTGGACTTCGGTCCCCTGGTCACGTGGTCACAACACCCGACCAGGCGGGTCGCTACTCTTTTCCCAATTATCATCAATTAGTCTCAACAATTAACTCCTAAAAACCAATCAATAAATTTTCGTTAAAATTTTCGTTTCGTAACGTTCAAACAAATAAATACATACATATAGTCACGCCTTTATCCCTTATGGAGTAGGCAGAGCGTAAATGACCTAAACAAAGGTCGTTCTGCCACGTCTGACAAAGTTTCTTATAAAATAGATTTGTAGGTATATTTCTGTAGTGACAGGTTGTCAGCCCATCGCCTAAATTACAATATACTAAAACCCTCTGATCCCTTAGCTGGTTTTTGCAGCATGCCCGGAATGTAGCTGGCACATTCTATGTTTTTCTCTCGCTCCCAGTCCAGCATGGAAGTTAAAAAAATAACTTCAAATTTCAAAACCAAGTGTGACATATCCGTTTAGTTTTTATTTAAATAGTTATTGTAAATATTCTACATAGACATTGTATTTTAAATAATTTAGAAATCGTTGAGTTATATTCAATACTGTAAGGTACCGCCTAATTTCTAAACTACGTATTTGCTCATTCAGTTACTAACTTAAACACATTATTTGTATTTATGGTCATTTTGTTTGTTCTTGTGATAATACATTATAGTTATTATATTTCAGCTTATTTTGTTAGGTTTCATAGGAATATAAACACGTTTCCTCATGTTTGTTGTTATTTACCATAACATGTATATGCATGCATGCATATAGTCACGCTTTTATCCGGCAGAGCGTACGCAAACTTCACAAAGGTCGTTCCGGCACGTCTGAAAAAGTTTTGAGGGTTATTTAAGATAGATTTGTAGGTATTGCTGACATGTTGTCAGCCTCGGATCCCTTAGCTGGTTTTTACAGCATGCCTTGGAGGAAATGCAGCTGACACATTCTATATTTTTCTCTTGCTCCCAGTCCAGCATGGAGTATACGTGTTATTATATGTCTATTAATTATATTATGTACCTATGGAACTGACATGACATAAACACCTTTGATTCGAAGAAGAAGAAGAAGTATCGACAGCTGTTTGCGTGCGAGTATCAGGTTTCAACGCTTCTGCGTGGTTGTTATTTTGGTACCTTATACCGCAATATGTAAGTTTTGCTCCATAAAATCAATAAAACGAATCTATCTTTATAGTCCACTCCCTGGCCTTGAAAACATTGGCTGTTTAAACATTATTCTTCATTCATATAATTAAAACGTGTAAACATAATTTAACAGCCCACCCACCGATTATTTAATTTCACGACAATAACAGCTGAATAAATAATAACCCAAAACATGCATCTCATTCTCATTCTCAGTCATAGTGGAAGGAAGGAGAGGTACATTAACGTAAATTAAAAGCTAGTCACAAAAACTTTGATGAATACGTTCTTGTGAGGCTGCTACCCGACCAAAGCGGGATGTTTGTTTGAGGGTCGCCGCCCGCGCTTTTCAAATAAGTCCGGTTATATGCGCTCTCTTAACATTTCAGTTGGCCTTTTGAAAGTTTGTTTCAAATTATTTTTGGAAGGGTCATATCATAACTTTACCGGTAAGGTTGATAAATATGGAAATATGATTAAAGTAAGTAAGTGACTAAATTTTCACACAGAAGACAACAAATCCCTACTAATATTATAAATGCGAAAGTAACTCTGTCTGTCTTTCTGTCTGTTTGTTGCTCTTTCACGCCTAAACGGCTGAACGGATTATAATGAAATTTGTTATGGTGATAGTCGGTAACTTGGATATATAATCACGCCACCGTACTTAGGGAGTAGGTAGTAGGCAGGGAACTCAATTTAGTTAAAGATTTCTTACACGCCTTAACAGCTGAAAGGATTTTCATAAAATTTGGTATGTTGATAGATAAATGGAGGCGGACTTAAACTGTACTTAGGTGGTAGGTAGTAGGCATGGAACTGAATTTAGTGTTTTCTTATCGTTTTTATGGGACTTTTTTATTGAATTTAGTGTTATCTAGACAATGGCTTAGGTTACAAATAATCACGCTCTATACATAGGGGGTGGGCAGTAGTCAGACAACTAAATTTAGTTAGTGCTTTCAACTGCCAACTGATTTCAATGTGACTTTTTTTATTTAACTGAGTGTTACCAAGAAATAAACTAAAGATATACATAATCACGCCACCGTACTTAGGGAGTGGGCAGCAGGCAGGGAACTGAATTTTGTTAGTGTTTTTAACCGATTTTGATGGGCCTTTTTGTATTCAACTGACTTTTACCTAAATATTAATTATGGATAAATATAATCACGCCACCGTACTTAGGGGGTAGGCAGTAGACAGGAAACTGAATTGAGTTTATATTTTATAGGACTGTTTTCAGTTTACTCAGTGTTACCTGGCTTTACGATACCATCACGCTACCTTACGCAGGCAGGGAACAATAAATGAGTGTTTGAACCGATTAAGACGGAACCTTTTTTTATCTAATTCTGTGTTATCTGGACTAACTTAGAATACATTTCATCACGCTTCTTTACGGGGGGGCAGGCAGGCAGAATTAAGAGTGCTATGAAGTGCATCACGCTATATTGTGAAAATGTAGGCAGTAATGCAATTCACATGTGTGTTATGTATTAATAACCTGTGAAACTTTTATACACGTGTACTGGAGCGATATAATCTTCAGGATGGACGGGAGGAAAGGAAACAGAAGCGAGTCATGGAAGGGAGATCTGTCCACTCATGTAATTCTCCAAGTAGCTAAAATATTGCGCTTTTAATAAGTCTTTTTAAAAATCTTCTACTCTAGTATTTAGAAATTGAATTCAATGATTGGAGACGTTTTAAATTCATGGTCTCTAACTAAAATTATTGAAATATCAAAGTTGTACCGAAAGTTGGAGCAAGTTAATGTATGTAAGACTGAAAGCGGTTATACGAGCAGGAGGTGATCGATCACGTCGCCGAATCATAGCTCAGCTTGATGTACCTGAGTACCCAGCATCAGTGCCACTAAGCTCGACGGCTGATCACTATATTTAGTCACTCCGATTTTCTTTGAATTCGTCCTCTTAACGAGCTCACGCCCTAAATTTATCTTATTTAATTACTGACTTAGGAACAATCCGCTTTAGCAATCCCCACCTTCACCTCCTGGAACAGTATCTATAATTAACATCCACTAACCTCATTAAAAAGTAATAATCTCTTATCGTGAATAAATCCAAACTTAGCAACTTATAAGAAACTTCGTCCCAATCTAAAAATAAGTAGCCAGGGTCCTTTGTCTGGGACTTTATTTGATAAAACAGTGCTAGTTCTTGCCGGCCGGCGAGCCGGGCGGCAGGCGGACCCTAAACAGCCGGCCGAACACTGCCAACTAAGTTTTTGCGTCCTGAAGTAGCCTCCAACTAGTTAGCGGATAAATAATGCAACGACTTACTCGCTCCATCGGCCGACCCCTTCACACCTGGACAGCAGGCGCAGGGGACAGTACACTACACTCTTATTAGACGGTGAAATCATTATAATTAAAATACGCAATAACAAAAGCATTTGGTATATCTGAGTGAAAACAGTTGCATAACACGAAAGATTTTACTCTGATAACATTGCCAAGAATAATACTGCCTAGCATGACTTTTCTTTCTTTTAATTTATATTTAATTACATTAGTTTCAGAAACACAACCTTTACGAGTATTACGAAACACTGTTGACCTCTAAACCCTATTAATACCACATTCTTTCTTTATTATCTGTGTGGGTTGTCGGATGAAATAGATTAAATTTTATAAAAGAAAGTTATAGCCATTCGATTTCAATTTCTAAAAATCTAATTTACGGAGTATTTTGAGCCAGCATACAATCCCGAGGCAAGTTGTCTGTTCCAGCTACTGTCCGAGCGTGAACGAGCCGGTAAGTGGTGTTGTAGTGGGATAATTCAATTATCAATTCCGATACGAACCAACCTCTCACGTCGGTCGAGGGAAGCAATTTGTTTTTTCGTATGGATTTGGGTCGGACAGATATTTTGATTTAAAATCTAGTTTTTGTGTGCATTTATGAATTAATCCATCTGTAATATGTATTTATTATTATAGATATTGTTATGGAAATTGTTAGATTAACAAAAATAGTCTTTGAAACTCTCCCGAACATTTAATAATGGGTTTACCGTGGTTTTTTCATACTATCTAAGTGTCCGATATTTCGATGTAGTGCATGTAACATGATCATGTAAAGACTGTCACACCGAATGAAGAACCGCAGTAAAAAACAGATTATAAATAACAAAATCTCATAATGGAAATAAATTTAACAAAGTAATCTCAACAAATTACATATAAATATTGAAAAAGAAAGGCAGGTAAAAGCTTCATTATTTAGGTAACTTATACAATCCTTACCCTTTGCAAACATGATAAGGTTCTATACAATATTCATAAAGGCATATTATTTTTGTTCTAGAAGCTTTCCCACGAAAACCTTAAAGTTATATGAATCCAGTTTAATGTTTCTTACATACCTATGAAAAGCTTTTCATTTCGCTCGTAAATGTGCGCTCACAACGAAACGAGATATACGAAAGCTCCAAAACTCACACAAAATAGAGGGTGTTTCCATTTCCGAATTCTGAACACAACAGGCATTTTAGTGAATCCAATATCCTGGACGCAATTACTTCACCTCATGAGGAAGGTGATCGTGTCCCGCTCTCACCCTGGCGCCCGCTACTACACTACTTCAGTTTTCATAAAATATTTGTGGGTTGTCTCACACCGGACGAGCGACGCGACAGTGAGACCGGCCATAGAGATACAGTGATACAGAGGCGATTAGGTGAAATACTGGCCCAATAATTACAAAAAAATGTGCTGTTTTACCTTCAGTCAAAAGCATTGCTTGCAACATAATCTTGTAAACAATTTCAATAGAGATCAGTAAACTTGTTTCTGGCGAATGAAATAAATAAAGAGTTCCATAGGTTTGAACTAATTCTTCTATCTTTATAAAAAGCCTTTTACCCGACTGCGCAATGCGAAGGAGGGTAATGTGTTTATCAGCCTATGTATGTTTATTATGTATGTAAGTTTGTGTGGTAAACTTGTGTGGCGCTCTAGAGACCAAACGCGTGGGCCGATTTTAATGATTCCTACGTCAGTCGATTCGTCTAAACGATGCGAGAGAGAGAGCAGCAAAGATGATTTTGTGAAAACTAATAAAAGTATATTTTACTAACTATGCCGAGTGAATAGGTATTTACAAATCAGGTTTAATTACATAATTTTTCGTTTTGAAGAACCGTTTAGGATCCATGACGAGTTAAAGTTTTAAAGCTCATTTCCTACGCAGTTGGGTTTTTGAACTTTTTAAATTTCTTGTTTAATTTTATGTTATAATGAGAGTGTTTACTAAAATATTCATTTGATTAATGACTTTTGGTGTAATACATAAATATTACGTAAATATTTACTAGAAATTTGTAACTCTATGTCAAAGGCCTGAGATTCCACGTTTTTAAGTGTATTTTGTATCAGAGCAAGCGGGCATTCATCGCTTCAACTCACGGTGAAATGTATTCGGAGCGAAATCTCATTTCGCAGGAAATCTCAGTAAATTATTAATGAAGTATTCTTACGGAATCGTGTTATTCGCACGGATCTGATCACCTCCAACGAAACAGGGAGAAATATTCTTAGGTATTTTGATTAAATGTTTTTGTATTCGACCTTTGACATTTCCTTTTTTTTCTGGTTCAAGTACTTGTACAAGGTGGCGCAAAAGAAATCACCCTATTGGAAGATGCTCTCATTTTTGCAAATGGCCGCCAATGTCAAATCTGTTTTGACATTTGTGGACTAGACAGATGCAGAATACAAGTGAACAAGCCATGGAGCGATACACTCCCCAAGAACGCGGAAAAATCGTGTCTATTTTTTTGAGTAACAATTCGTCTGTGGTGTTGGCGCAGCGCGAATTCCGTCGCCGATTCCCCGGCCGTCCGACACCGACTGCGCAAACACTGCGACGTTTAGCCACCAACCTTGAAGAGTATGGGACCACACGAGACGTTGCTAAGAGTGGCCGGCCCCGGAGCGCCCGTTCTGCCGAGAATATCGCCGCTGTAGCCGAGGACGTTGAAGTGAGCCCCGAAACATCGACCAGACGACGTGCCACGCAATTGGGCCTCAGCCGGCGGTCCTTGCAGCGAATTTTGGTGCGAGACTTGAAGATGTTTCCTTACAAAGTCCAGACCGTGCATCAGCTGCTGCCTGCCGACCGCCAAACGCGCGTAACCTACGCCCAAGCCATCCTCAATCTCGAGGAAGAATTGGACAATTTTTCGACCAAAATCATCATGAGCGATGAGGCTCATTTCCACCTCAGCGGTTACGTGAATCGGCAAAATTATCGCTTCTGGGGCACCGAGAATCCACGAGTGATGCACGAGGAGCCGTTACACCCGCTCAAAGTGACTGCGTGGTGCGCTGTTCACGCTGGAGGAGTCATCGGGCCATTTTTTTTCGAGAACGCCGCGGGTCAAACGACAACAGTGGACGGTGCGCGCTATAGGGCCATGTTGACCGAATTTTTTCTGCCGCAATTGGACGAATTGGGACTGGAGGACATGTGGTTCCAACAGGACGGGGCAACGGCGCACACTGCACGAGCCACAACCGACATTCTGAAGGCGGCATTTCCGGGTCGCCTAATCTCTCGTTTTGGCGATTTGCACTGGCCGGCCAGATCGCCCGATTTAACGGTCCCGGACTTCTTTTTATGGGGTTTTTTGAAGTCTCGTGTTTACGTCAACAAGCCTGAGACCTTGGAAGCCCTCAAAGACAACATTCGACACGAGTGCGAGAATCTGTCGCCCGAAGTTCTCGCCGAAGTGATGAAAAATGCCATAAAACGAGCCCGTATGGCAATCAATTGTAACGGCGCCCATTTGGCCGATATCATCTTCTCGACTTGACCAGTAAAATTCTAAAGGTGCAAATAAATATAATCAAAAAACAGATTCGAAGTTTTTCATTTAGAAAAAAAATGAGAGCCAAACAACATCGGATGACTTCTTTTGCGCCACCTTGTATAATGCTAGATAAATTTTAATTTCTCAATGCGCTGACCAGTCTAATATATGCAATTGATGCAAGCCACAGCAGATGCGGTGAGAGTTGCCGACTACTGGGCTAGAGAAATTTGAGATGGGGTTTGACTTGCCGTCGACTCGATAGAAGAAGAAGAAGTCTAATATATTATACTTAGTAATAGTCTCAACACAGTATAACTAAGGAATACTTAAATGTCCTCATACAAGAAATTGAAATAAAAATAAAAAGTAGCTATTAGTATGACGAGCATTTATTCGTAGTTACTGATATCTAAATGTCGGTTTAAAAACTCCTCCAGATCAAAGATGGTTAACAAACATTTTGTACTCCTACTTTTGTTACTAGTCGTAGAAGTTGCAAATTTTTATTGTTTATAGTAGAAATAACTATAAATTAATTATTATTATATTATAAGTAACCGACTCTATACGAACTATCGTACCTAAAACTCTACATAAAGCAATAGCAGAACAAAAACTACCCAAATCCACCTACGTTAATTTGCAAAAATCAATAGTTCTTGATACTTGTTCCATAGTCCGACGATTCCTAACAAACGCAACAATATTCCAACCACACCCACAAACATAGCATCGGATCCAAGTTACTTGGCATAGCCCGTACTTGGATAAATACCGGCTCAGTGCCGAGAAAAGTAGAAATTACTACATGCAAATAATAAAAATAATATAAAAACAACACTATCTAACAAGCGCTTCGGATTTTAGAGGTCGTGACGATTGTAAATATAAACTAGTTATTAGCTGAACTGGAAACGTGTTATTATGTAGTTAAATATTAAAATATCTTGATTGAATATTTTATTTCTAGTTGTTCAAATAGGTAATAAATAAATAGATTCGCATTTATAATAGTCTTTCTTTCTGCGAGACGTGTTCGCATGACAATAGTTCCACGATCTCACGACTGCACCGCGCGGCAGTGACGAGACGTGTTCGCATGACAATAGTTCCACGATCTCACGACTGCACCGCGCGGCAGTGGAGAGACGTGTTCGCATGACAATAATTCCACGATCTCACGACTGCACCGCGCGGCAGTGACGAGACGTGTTCGCATGACAATAGTTCCACGAACTCACGACTGCACCGCGCGGCAGTGGAGAGACGTGTTCGCATGACAATAGTTCCACGATCTCACGACTGCACCGCGCGGCAGTGGAGAGACGTGTTCGCATAACAATAGTTCCACGATCTCACGACTGCACCGCGTGGCAGTGACGAGACGTGTTTGCATGACAATAGTTCCACGATCTCACGACTGCACCGCGCGGCAGTGCCGAGACGTGTTCGCATGACAATAGTTCCACGATCTCACGTCTGCACCGCGCGGCAGTGGAGAGACGTGTTTGCATGACAATAGTTCCACGATCTCACGTCTGCACCGCGCGGCAGTGGAGAGACGTGTTTGCATGACAATAGTTCCACGATCTCACGTCTGCACCGCGCGGCAGTGGAGAGACGTGTTTGCATGACAATAGTTCCACGATCTCACGTCTGCACCGCGCGGCAGTGGAGAGACGTGTTTGCATGACAATAGTTCCACGATCTCACGACTGCACCGCGCGGCAGTGACGAGACGTGTTCGCATGACAATAGTTCCACGATCTCACGACTGCACCGCGCGGCAGTGACGAGACGTGTTCGCATGACAATAGTTCCACGATCTCACGACTGCACCGCGCGGCAGTGACGAGACGTGTTCGCATGACAATAGTTCCACGATCTCATGTCTGCACCGCGCGGCAGTGGAGAGACGTGTTCGCATGACAATAGTTCCACGATCTCACGACTGCACCGCGCGGCAGTGACGAGACGTGTTCGCATGACAATAGTTCCACGATCTCATGTCTGCACCGCGCGGCAGTGGAGAGACGTGTTCGCATGACAATAGTTCCACGATCTCACGACTGCACCGCGCGGCAGTGACGAGACGTGTTCGCATGACAATAGTTCCACGATCTCATGTCTGCACCGCGCGGCAGTGGAGAGACGTGTTCGCATGACAATAGTTACACGATCTCACGACTGCACCGCGCTGACAGTGACGGGTCAGGATTTGGCGAAGTCATCTAGACCAGATATCATAACTCCTTAAAAGCATTATATATTATAGTTGGAGCTGCATTTCACTCAAGAAAAAAGTCAATATTAAAAGCACCTTTAATTTTCAGAGCTTCACGGGCTTAAGTCGGTGTGCGCTGCATTACTAATAAATCTTATTTATTTATTTTATAAGGTACAGGGTAAAACTTAACTACTAAACATTACTCCGCAAAACTGTACATACAGTTTGACTGTGAGATCAGAATCTCGCTTAATTATACATTACAATGTAAAAATATACTTATTACTAATGCTTAATTATGATTTAAGACAGAGATTTTAAGAGATGTTTCTTTAACATGATTTTAAATATAGATTTTTTATTTTCAGATCTAATATTCTTAGGTAGACTATTCATTAAGTAAGGAAGGCGTTTTCTTAATGACCTATCACCATAATAATTAGTTACTCTAGGAACAACAAATTTACCCGAGGTCATTGATCTTGTATTGTATTGATTATCTATCCTAACCAATAAGGGATCAAGGTCACGATTACTATGACTTTGAACCTAATTTGAATGTTTTATATCTTGTCTATGTATGTCTTAAACGTCAGCCCATAGCAATCGAGACCATAATCCAGTATTGATTCAACCAAAGAATAATTACAGCAATCTTAATGTGCTAATAGGCACTTTATAGCTTAAATAGATAGATAAAGCGTTTTATTCATATTTCTACAAAACACATGTACATTTCGCAAATTTAAAAGTACACATACAATAAAACAAACAGATAAATCAAAGTAGTTTACACAATATGCACATGTGTGCTGCAGTGATGTGAAAGGGCCAAGGCTCATTGAATTTTACCCTAAGAGTTTTCCCAAAAGGCAACACTGATTTACAGCCGTCACTCGTGAGTGACAAGGTTAAAAAAAAAACACGTCCGAGTAAAACGTATTATTAAAAAAATATTAGTTACTATTTATATGTGAAAACAAACCGTTACAAGTATCATAATGTACATTCACTTAAACAGCAGTCACTTGTGCTCATGTAAAATGTCTGTTGTGTTCGTGTAGGAGCGAGTGCTCGCGCAAAGTGTCTGCTTGATTGAGGTTATGTGTAAGAAGTTCCCGCTATTCCAGACAACCCCCTGGAATACTTGACAGTATTTAAAAAGTGCAGCTTTAAATGCTTTTTAATTGACCATTTAGAAGACATAATTCTTATAGGCGGCGGTATGTCATTCCAGCATTTTGTTGCCTGGAACCGAAAACTCCCCCTGAAGGCAACAGTACGATGGATGTGACTAGCAAGAGCAGTTCGTATGCTCCTGCTACCGTACCTATCATGGAAGGGTGATACCTTGAGTTTCCGGCGCAAGTATTGGGGTCTATTGAATTTCATGATATCAAACATGAGACTCGCTAAGTGAAGCTTTCTACGCGACTTCATATTTAACATACCAGCCTGATTTAGATAAGGTGAAATGTGGCTACGAGGTGGTATTGAATAACAAAATCGGCAGCACGCATTTTGAACCTGTTGTAATAAACGCTGAGTTTTGGACAAAAGTCGTGGACCAAATACTATGTCTCCGTAATTAAGCCTCGATAGAATTAGAGAGTCACATAAGGTAATTCTAACTTTTTCGCTGAGCAGATAACGAATTCTGTACAATAACTTTAGTCGATACATGCACCCTTTTACTAGATTTAAAACATGTGATTCAAATCTGAGACGACTGTCAAATAAGACACGTAATTTCTAGCCATTTCCACACGTTCCACAGTCTGACCTTGAATATTCACAACTAGATTTAAATTTTCCATTCTAGACACTTGCATTTGTGTACCAGTGAACATGTATTTTGATTTTGCAGGGTTCAGAAGCAAGGCATTGCTGCACGACCAGTCAGCTATCCTTCCCAGATCTTCATTCAGTTTGGGCAGAGCTTGGGTAATTTTTTCGGGGTCTTCAGATATGTACAACTGAATATCGTCGGCGTGGCACTGATATTTACAGTGTGTAATCTCTTTAACAAGATCGATGCAATAAATTATAAATAACAGTGGCCCCAAGAATGGTAAAATTACAATTTTAAAATTTACCTAAAATAATTCAAAATAATTTTGGTAATGCTTTAATTTTAAATATATTTATATATTTATTTCTAAAGCTTCTTTAGACTGTTATATAAAATACAGAGTCAAAGTAAACCATACATAAATGCTTTATTTAATTTTAACATGTTTGCGAGTAGAAAATATGTATACCACATGCCCAATCTTGAAGTAAACTGACTCGTCAGAAACTCTTACTACTTCTGTACAAGTTATATTATTAAAAGGCCGAGTCAGTAAACGTTTGTTCTAGTGTGTAGGTGGAAGCTGATAACTCTGGAAAGCTGCTCGCTTCGTGCTGCTTTGAGGATATTTCCTCTACGCGGGGTACAAAATATCACAATACATTTATATTGGCTTTCAACAAGTCTTTCTACACTAATATTTGCATGCTTCTACTTGCGGTTACAGAATAGTAAAACATATTCTGAACACGGACGGAAGTTGTACGATATGAATTGGAACTATTGTGATAGTTTGTTTTTGTGTCAGTAAAAGGAATGTTGAAACTTGATATTTCTTGGAAGCATTCATAAATTACTGAAATGAGAGCGAACGAGTAGAATAAAATCTATGAAAAAGATTACAGCCGGTGTTCTAGAAGTAAACTTATTCAAACCACTTCAGAAGCATAATCCTCCCTATGACGCACTCAGGCAAAAAGGTATTCCTTGACATAGGCTTCGTACGCGTCGCAAAAATAAAATCCCTCAAAACAAATCTAGACAGAAATCTTACCTTATTTCTTATCCTTAGCCTCAGAGGAAATAATCTACACGTAGGCAGTAGGTAGTTAATCCGCTCCAATCTCCGCCTATATGCCTGTGTCGGGTCTATACAAACATCTAGTCTTTGTTCGCGTGTGTGTTTGGGTGTGTGTGTGTGGGCGTATGCCGGGTCTATACAAACATCTAGTCTTTGTTCAGGTGTGTGTTTGTGTGTGTGTGTGTGTGTGTGTGTGTGTGTGTGTGTGAGTGTGCGTGTGCTTGTGTCGAGTCTGTACAAACATCTAGTCTTTGCTCGCGTCAGCTAGCTTTGGTAATGTTTACTAAGAATACTGAGATCAATTCCAGATACTCATGCATGCTTTGTGTTTCGAAAGTTTAATTAAATTTCAATCTAGTTAGGAATTGTTATTAGAATATTTGCTTCAAGCCAAGCTACGGTAGAAATTAAATAATTTGTGTTGTGCACAGGTAAATTTATATAGAGAAACTGGAAGTGTCAAAAATATGGAACACCAAGATGTTTCTCTGCTAAAAATGGATGCAGTCTTTGGTCACGAGGGTATCTGCACCGTTGGACTAGAGAACATTTCGCTACAGTAACACACATAATAATATATTTTTCTAAAATTATGCCTTTTGATAATCTTTAGCCATACAAATATTTACGCTTTGTCTCCTCCTTAAGGGTGAGGGGCGTGAGTGTGACTTCATTGACGTATCTTTTCTAGATTCCTGTTTCTTCGCAAGCTGCCAGGCAGTTGCGTGAAATTAGCTAGTGTTTCCAACACAATGTCGAAATGTTCTGTCGAGAATACATCCAGGTATGTATACCGCAGCTACGTGTGTCGTGTCACTGGTGTCGAGTTCTCGGCCCGGGTCGCGGTCGTGATTTAAAATCTCGACGTCGCGTGTGACCCCGCGCGTCCTCCGCTCCCGACTCCCGACTCCCGGGAGACTCGGGGACACGACAAACCCGGTATACTTCTGTTCAATTCTTTGTTTTCTCAATGTTTGTCTACACCATAAAATAGCCATGTATCACAATTGGTTGGGAACCTACAAATTTGCTAAATGTTTCTGCCCTGCACAAGTGCACATAAGAGAAATAAAGATTTTAATAACGGGCACTCACTTTGGAAAGTTAAGTCGTGTACTTCACGACATGTTTCGGGACATTCAGAGTCCCTTCATCAGGTTGAGTTTGTCAGCCGCGGGGAAGCGTATCCACCGGTGTTCCGCCTCGCACTGCGGGCTTGATACGCTTCCCCGCGGCCGACAAACTCAACCTGATGAAGGGACTCCGAATGTCCCGAAACATGTCGTCAAGTACGCGACTTCCTTTCCAAAGTGAGTGCCCTATATTAAAATCTTTATTTAGAATGTCTTACTTAAGCTTAAATAGTTTAATCACATAAGATAAGTTTATAAAGCCAGAGAGGCTTTTAAATGTTTTTTTTGTTGTTTGTAAATAATTTCCATTACGCTATTTAAAAAAATATTAAAATACAAGCTAGGGTTGATGGTAGGATGTGACTATGTAGGAACATTGTACTGGAAGATCATGAATGACGAGAATGTTCGCTCTGGATTTCCATGCGGTTGTAAGATAATAAGGTAAGTAAGGTGATATTATTATACAGTGCAATGTGTCTTGCAGTTGCATTAGTAAATACCTAACCAAAGTCATAAGCTGCTTTTGACTTATCAAAATATTAAACTACATCTGTTCTGATTAGGCACGTTACTTTGGTTGGGGTCGGATAACCTAGCATAAATAGAATTTGATATTAACCAGATCTGCTGTGATCAATCTAATCTCAAACATTACATGTATCTAGTTCTGAAGTAGAACGGAAATAAAACAATTCTCTGTGAGTTTTGCAGCAACTTCCCCACTAGTAGCAGGATCGAGCTGGCGGAGTGTTTGTGTGCAAACAGTATCGACCCAGGCACTTGGCACGCGGCCGCCGGGCCCGGGTTCGACTCCCGACTATAGCTCTTCTTTTCACCGGGTTACGACAGGGTTTAGCCATTCTGGTATTGTCGTGATCCAATTGTAGTTGCCGATTGTCTGAAAACTAGCCGTTTTGGAACTGCAGAATCTAGATCTAATATCAGTAATGGGATTATAGGTCACATAGGTCAATGCATGAGATTCCGGTTACAAAATTGAAACTTGTTTTTACCCGACTCTCAAGGATGGATTACTTTTTATTAATTTCAAAATTGGAGTACCAGAATGTATGTTTGAGTGCCTTTGTCAAAGACAGGCGTGGCCAGTAAACGCACGTTTTAGCGAGTGGGTTTTTTTTCGAGGGCAATATACCACCCAGAAAGAATAATGTTTCTTTAGAGTTGTACTATCAAAACACTAACGGACTCCGAACAAAATTATGTAAATTTTATACAGGAATATGTGCGTCCACGGCCAATCTGTTCGCTTGCACGGAGACCGGATTGTGCAAAGGTATCAATGATGGGGAAGTGGTGCCAAATGGATATGAGTTGGTCCGCTGCGACCGGGAAGATGGACGGAAACTTGGTGGCGTATTTCTTGCTGCCGCACCTCCTTACAGAATCAGCAAGGTGCCGCTTCCAATTGACTTCGATCTGGACAAGGCTCTTTTTGAGCTATTGGGCTGCTTAGTGTACAAACGTGACAGGCTTTTGTTTTTCTGTTGTGTAATTTATATTCCTCCTGATGCTAAAAATATGGATTATATGCAAATGTTTCACATTATTGAACAATACCAGAAGGAGTATAGCAGAGTAATTGTAATTGGAGATTTTAACCTGTATTCAGCTTCTACTGAAATTAATTGTTATTTTGAATATTTTTTGACTTTTTGCGAGTTTCGCCAACTTAACAGAGTAGTTAATTGTAACCAGAGGACTTTAGACCTTGTTCTTACTAATATGACTAATGATGAAGTTATTGTTAATATGGAAAGCGATAGTATTGTGCCAGTGGATCTGCAGCATCCCCCGCTCAGTGTTCGTTATAACGTGGTTTCCCGGACTCGAATGGGTGAGGTTGAAACAGAGGTAAATAGCCTCTCGCTGTCTCAGCCGTTGACTGTAGAAACTTTGCCATTAATTTTTCGACAAGCTAATTGGAACTTCAATAAGGCTGATCTTCATGAGCTATATTCATCATTGGAGACCTTGGATTGGACTCGTCTTTATCAAACAACTGAGGCGCATGAGGCAGTGGAAGTGTTTTACAGAAACTTTTATAATGCATTAGAAAAACATGTTCCAAATAAAAAACTTAAACCTGAGACCGGTAAATTTATATACCCTGATTGGTACACAAAAGAGATAATACAGGATATAAAGTCAAAGGCATATCACCATAAGTTGTATAAATCGAGTAATTCACAGGAGGACTACAGTTTGTTTGCATACTACCGTACCAAGATCAAGTTTCAAATAATCGATGAGTACGATAAATATCAAAACCGTCTCCAAGCTGGGTTTAAAAAGGAACCAAAATCTTTTTGGTCATTTGTTAGCAGGAAACATTCTATTCGAGTTGGACAGAAAATCACTAAAGGTGAGCGGAAATTGACAGGGCCGGAATGCGCGAATGAATTTGCGAAATACTTCCACTCAGTCTTCAAACTGGAGCAACCTTCGTTGAGCGTGGATGAAGCGATGGCGACATCTGTTGAGAACAGTCCCAGTGTACACATTGGCCAATTGACCCTGAAGGATGTAAGCACAGCACTAAGTCGCCTCAAACCCAAGCGGTCAGCTGGGCCCGATGGAATTCCTGCCTTTGTGGTCAGGGATTGTAGATCTGCTTTGGCTGACCCGCTACTGCACATCTTCAATCTATGTTTGAATAATGCCAAGTATCCTGATGTATGGAAGTTATCAAAAGTAATCCCTATACCAAAGGGCAAATCGGGTTCGGATGTAAGCAATTTTCGGCCAATCGCAGTGTTGTCTACATTCGCAAAGGTACTTGAAACGGCGCTATACTTACGTATATCCCCGCAAGTTGATGCCTGCCTTAGTGATGCTCAGCACGGATTCCGTAAAGACAGAAGTACGGACTCTAATCTGATGACGCTTATGAGCTATGTTACACCTGTGATGGATGCTAAACCAGGAGGGCAAGTCCACGTTGCATATTTTGATTTCTGTAAGGCCTTTGACACTGTGGAAAATGATGTGCTTTTGAGGAAGCTTGCGTCTTCAGGATTTACACCAAAGCTTTTACGTTTTTTCTCTGACTACCTTCAAAATAGAAGACAATATGTAGTTTATGGTGGCTATATGTCTGAGACATACCCAACATTATCTGGCGTAAGTCAGGGTAGTAATTTGGGTCCCCTGGAGTTTTTGCTGTTCGTCAATGATTTGCCTAATGTTGTCAACGATGCGAAATGTTTGTTGTTTGCAGACGATTTGAAGCTCTACTTAAGTGTGGAAAGCCTTTCGGATTGTATCAAATTGCAAAGGGACATTGACAATGTGGTGCTCTGGGCTGAGCGGAATGGGCTGCGATTTAATTCTGCCAAATGTAGCACAATCGTTTTAAGCCGATGTGATCCTTTAAATTTCACATACAATATAGGAGAAGACCCGATTAGGAGCGTTCAAAATGTTAGGGACCTGGGCGTTCAATTTGACAGCCGTCTAAACTTCAGGGATTACATCATAGAAACATGCAAAACAGCTTTTCGTAGCCTTGGTTTTATACTCAGGCAGGGATTCAGAGACATGGACGTGGTAAAAACGCTGTATAATGCCCTCGTAAGAAGCAAATTGGAATTTGGTGCAAGGATATGGAACCCACATGAGACAAAATACAGTCTCATGCTGGAAAAAATCCAGAACAAGTTTTTGAGATACTTGTATTTAAAGATGTATGGAGTATACCCATTCTACCCACTTATGTACCCATCCCTATTTGTTATGGGGATGGTTGGATATAATAAGTTGAACGTGAGGAGGGAAGTAGCATTGGCTACCTATGTGTGGCGTGTGCTTCGAGGACAAATAAACAATACACAGGTACTAGAGGCTCTCGGTATAGTAATCCCACTGTTGCGCCTGAGACAAGGTCCAAGACCACAGCTCCTGCAAATACCGCTGGCGCGAACAAACTTGCTTAAGTATGCACCTATTCCGAGGGCAATGATAAGTATAAATAAGGTCTCTGGTTCGATTGATATTTGGAATTGTTCGGTGGCGGAATTCAAGAAAAACTGTATGTTAGTTTTAGAATAATATTTTTGTTTGCTTTTTTTAAATTTAATGTTGTATCTACTACTTTTATCGACTTGGTGTATACTGTAATGATAATTGTAATTGTATTGATTAAATAAATAAAATAATTGTGCAGTTATTTCCGTTATTTCAGTATTGTAAAAAAAAAACTGGTCATGACACGTTGTTTGTAACAATTGGCTAAACGCTTGGAAATAGTTTAACAATGTCAGTGTGTATATTCCTGTTGCTGTAATCAGACGGCTATCGGTGCAAATGAATGCGGTACACGGGCGGCGTCGCGGCGACATTCCTAGCTCGTTCACGCAGTCGGCGGTGCGTTCCCGAGACGTCGACAACATTCTGCGTCACACAGGGTGGAATGTGACCGATGGTTAATGAGTCTTCAACGATGTCAGGATTGTGCAGACTGAAGAAACTTGTCTCTTGGTACCTAAAGTAGCAAGCGATTCCACGGTCGTTCACGAAATTTGTCGGTGGCGGTGCGTTCCTGCGTCGTCGACAACATTCCGCATCACACACGCATCGGGTGGCATGTCACCGATGTCGAATGAGTGATGAATGATTCTTCACACATGTTAGGATTGTGAAGGCCGAAAGAACTTGATGATGTCCCTCAATACTAAAGCTTGCCACCATTCCACGCTCGTTCACGCAATCGCCGTTGCGTTCCCGGTACGCGGACAACATTCCATGTTACGCCAGCCGGAATGTGAACAATGCTTGATGATTCTTCAGAGATGCTACAATTGTGTGCGCCAAAAAAGCCTGATGTTGTCCTGTAATAGGTATTTTAAGATTGTTTTTGATTCACAAGTGATGTAGGTACAAAACCTTTAAACTATTACGTTAATTGACATCTCACCTAATAATTAGCGTTTTTATTAGGAAACTTTATCTGTTATCATTATCTTTGATCTGTCACAAACACTATAATTACAACTTCTCCGTGAATATTACTCTTAGATATCGCAAATATGGCATGTTTTTGACGCTTTAATTTTTTAAAGAACAATTTCAATCTGAACATTGTATCAATATATTTAATTTTATTGCTTATTAACTACAAAAGTTTGTACAGACAAGTATAGTCGCATACAGAAAAGATTGTACCTAGAATAAATATGAACTGAAGACAGCATGTATAGTTACACTGTGACCTATTCCTCCATTGATCATGTTTGTGATATCTGTCTGATAATGGTTTCCTAATGTAATCCCGTGTGAATAGCCATTGTTCCATCGGTAATAGATGTCTGACCAGATTTCACTATTTCACTGATTGATGTACGTACGTTACATATCGTATGGTGTAGTTGTGAAGCTAAAATCTATTGTCTGTGCTTCTTCTTCTTCTAAGCGTGTCGATGGAACACGAGAAATTACATCGTAGCGGCCCAGAATTTCAGCCACTTGTATTGCAGATTGACTACCGTCCATTAAATCCGCTGGCGTGCAAGTTTTGGGGCACGCCGGGCACGATGTTTAGTGTGTCATAGTTTGCACTACACCGCAAACACAGTCCACATTGGAGCTAACCGAAAATCCCCACCTGACCATGATCTCCTTACTTCTGCCAACTTGAGTCCGAAGCCTGTTTAAGGACTTCCAGAACTGCCACGGTGGCTCATGTCCAGGAGGGAGATTCTTGGCAAGCGGGACAAAGGGAGTAGGCAGAGAACCTTTTTCGCCTGTGCAAAAACGCTATTTAATATACAAATAAAATTGTATTACGCCTTTATAAGCAATTTATAATAATATATTCTTTATTACGTACAAAAAAATATAATAAATAAACAAATTAAAATTTAGTTCACCAAGGTGAGCTTTTCTCTATAAAGAGATCTCTTCCAGCCAACCTGTTATTAGCCCGGTTAGAATATTTTTATGTTCTAAAACGAGATAACTTCGAATCCCTCATCATACCGAATTCATCGCTAACGAGATATTTTGACTAGGGTCCAAATATTTCCATATTTCAAGTCTTTGAGGCAAGTTAATTAGTTTTACGAATAAAACTCACGTTTTGAACGCCCTCTGCGGAATGTAATCTAAACTAAATTTGGCGTGTTCGTCTCACGTGAGCTTCGTGATCCGTACTCACACGTCGGGGCGCAATTCTATTACAGCACGCGCTCACGCTAAGCCAGCCATCAAGCGTAAATGAAAATAAGCCATGACAAACCACATTTGCTGTAACGAAATTCCCGCAGAAGGTGTCGTCTGAGCGTCTTGATGTCCCGTAATGTCCCGGATGGTCCCGAATGGCGCAGATAGTCCGGAATGGTAATTGTGAGCACGCCCTACTCATTTAATTCCGTTATCAGCAGGAGATCGTATCACGGAGCTAATCCTATTCTACTAAACCAACTTTGTGCTGTAAGCCTACTTACCGTTCTCGGAAAATTTAATATTGCATGCCGGGCATTTTCAGATAGGTAAAAAGAACATTATATTTTTTTAAATTCGCGTAATATTATTATACGTGTTTTAAAAAATATTAAAAAAAGAAACGACACTTATTTAATTTTTGCCATTTTTAAGTAGGTAGGTATCCGTCCATGCTGGACTGGGAGCGAGAGAAAAACATAGAAAGTTCCAGCTGCATTTCCTCCCGGGCATGCTGTAAAAGCCAGGTAAGGGATCCGAGGGCTTCAGTATATTGCATTGTAGGCGATGGGCTGACAACCTATCACTACAGCAATATACCTGCAAATCTATCTTAAATAACCCTTAAACCTTTGTCAGAGGTGGCGGAACGATCTTTGTTTAGGTCGTTTACGCTCTGCCTACCACATTAGGGATAAAGGCGTGATCATATGTAGGTATATGAACAAATTCCCGAAATACGCCCTATATGCCACCAATCTGGCTTCACCTGAAATGATCCGGCTGATTCAATTAGCAGAATGAGCGTCGAGGGCTTATCCGTACGGCTCCAATTCCGGTTGTTCTCGTTCCGCCTCCCCGAGTCCCCGCGGTGCAGTCGGGAGCGACCCACGAGCGGCACGCGTCAGATTGCCGGGTTAAGACGACACCACTTTGAATCATATTGTGGTATGTTACAAAATAACTCTCTGCATAGCAACCTTGTGATAAATGTAGTTTTGTCTGGTTGGGCGTGTTAATAGAACATTTTATTTTGTATGCCTAAAATTATCCACCACATACCTAGATACAATTCCAAATAATGGTTCCGTAAGCTTTCTACCTTGAGAATCATATTGTGATTTTGTTTCGGGTAGATGGTTGAAATGCACACTAAATATTTAAATCGTGTGTGGTTACGAACAAGGTCCTTAAAAGTATTTTTTCATACACAAGTTGCCTGTTCCACTAAAAACAGTGCTATCATAGCGGGTAGCGTAGCGTATCTAAACTGCAGGCGTATAAAGTGGGGTCTGGGCGGGACGCACTTGCGTCAAAAAAGCAATCTCAGATAGAGATCGCCCGGGACGCGTTAACACGAGACATGACTCCGCTTCGGCAGCAGCGGGACGCAGCGGGACGCAGCGAGCGGACGGGACGCGGAATTAGTTGTCCGCTCGAATTACTCACCACTTTTAAAACAGATATAGGTTCATTTAATTTTGTAAGAAACTGGTATTTCAGTCTTCAGTTTAACCACGGGTAAAATTAAACAAATTTTACTTGCAAATTTGCATTTTCTCGCAGTGAAAAAGATCTTATGCCTCTCTTTTTTTACATATCTGCTTTAAATATTTGCGTATGAATTACATAAACAAATCTCTCTGATTTATAGTGCAATATTTGCTACTAGTTTAGGTTTAAAAAAAAAATCTATAAGAAAAAGCAATCTCGTTAAAATCAACAGCTTCATTGCAAATCTCTTCTTCACTACATAGTATAAGTCGCTTTCTCTGTCCCTATATCCCTATGTATGCATAAATCTTTAAAACTACGCAACGGATTTTGATACGGTTAATGGATAGAATGATTCAAGAGGAAGGTTTATATGTATATTACATGCATAATATAGTAGAGAAACACTGATAATTTCCGTGCGAAGCCGGGGCGGGTCGCTAGTTCTAGTATATTTCAGGAATATCTCTGTGTTCCGACTCTCGATAGGGCGTTCGTAATAAGTGATATAGATCACTACACTACTTACTACTCAGACATGCAAGTTCTAAAGTGTTCTATGCGGTACATCGATCTACAAATACCATTGAATTTGATTTAAGGCGCCGTGAGATCTAAACAGTAAAAATATTTAAATGAATGCATTTTTAATTTGAATTGTACAAATTCGATTCTAAAACCCATCACTTAAAAAAATATTGCAACAGATATCATAAACATATAACATAATACGGCCGTATTTATAATCAGGACTTCCATGTTGGTCTGGGAGCGAGAGAAAAACATAGAATGTTCCAGCTGTATTTCTTCCTGGGCATGCTGTAAAAATCAGCTAAGGGATCCGAGGTTTCAGTATATTGTAATTTAGGCGATGGGCTGACAACTTGTCATTACAGCAATATACGTACAAATCTATCTTAAATAACCCTCAAAACTTTGTCAGACGTAGCGGAATGACCTATATTTAGGTCGTTTACGCTCTGCTTACCCCATTAGGGATAAAGGCGTAATTATATGTATGTATGTATTTATAATCAGCTCTCATGAGTGATTGCGAGTTTGAGTTTGTATCAGAAATGTAATTTCAGTTCAAACTGGCCTGTCGAATCCATTCTTAATATTGCTCTGAAGTTTGATATCACTTTAGAAATACAAACAGTAGAAACATATACACAGACTATTTTGGCAAAGTCTATATTTGTGATGTTAAGATAGCAATACACCCGATACAGACAACTGTATACGACGAGGCAGACTCTATGAAAAAGTAGAATTCAAGTAAATTAACCATAAATAAATAATACTATTGCTGTGTCTTCGCCTTTACTAGCGCATAATACTACCTTTACTGTATATATAGACTTTAGTGTCTATATTTCGGCGACGTGACCGATTGCTCCCTGCTACTCTAACGTGTCATGTTCTGTATGATCTAGCTTCGTGTTCCGTTTCCACTCAACATATCGAGTAGTAAACTAGTAGGTACTTATAACTTGAAAACACTCATACGTACCTATTATTGTGGAATATCAACGTTTTGATCCAATATCAAATAGGTATTTGGGTTACGCTTTGCTACGGCGTAGCAAAATGCTACGATATTTTGTTTTGACACGTCGAAGAGATACAAAGTAAATTACGATTTTGGATCAGAAAGTTGAAAGGTAGAGAATAAAACTCCAGCCTAAAAAAATATGAAAAGACTCGATCATAAGCGTTATAACTTAGCTACTTGGAGAAGTACTTATTGAATTAAATTCTAAGTCTCTGCCATAAAAGAGTTATCTTAATAGGCTGAAAGTTTATAAACTTTTGAAATAATTTTGGACTAATTGGTTCTGGCAAATGTCTTTTTGCATTATGAGCTCTGTTTTATTAAATCAGGTATTTGATTGCTAACTAGCTGCCAATCAGTTTATTTTAGAAATAGTCCTGAAAACCAATTATTGAAAGTAAGATGAAACATTTTATAATTCTCATCATCATTTAGCTATACTGTGATCCTCTTTTTAACTTAAATCAATTTTCTATATTTATTAACATGTTTACCGATAAAGATATAATATTATGACCCTTCCAAAAAAATACTTTCAAAAGGCCTACTGAAATGTGCGTACGCGCGGGCGGCGACCTTCAAATAAACATTCCGCTTTGGCCGGTTAGCAGCCTCACAAGAACGTATTCATCAAAGTTTTTGTGACTAGCTTTTAATTACCGTTAATGTTTCTCTCCTGCCTTCCACTATGACTGAGAACGAAATGTTTTAATTATTATATATATATATATATATATATATATATATATATATACAGTCGACATTTGCGACTATAAATAATTGCTCGGTAGACTGGTGACATAAATTATCCTGTGAAATAGTTTACACGTAATATTAATGAAGAATAATGATCAAAGAAAGTGAATACTGATTATGTCAGTCTGTCATCAAGCCCTTACATATGCAATTAAAATATTCCGCTCCTTTTGTAACTATTACCTTAACTAAATGAGCAAACTTGAGGCCCTGAACTCATTATTCTAGTAATCCGAGCTGCCGTCTGCGGCTCCAGCAGCGACCACGCCGATTATAAACAACAATATCATATCAAACTATTTAAGCTTAAGTGAGACATTCTAAATAAAGATTTTAATAACGGGCACCCACTTTGGAAAATAAGTCGCGTACTTCACGACATGAGCTCAAACCCGCAGTGCGAGGCGGAACACCGGCGGATACGCTTCCCCGCGGCCGACAAACTCAACCTGATGAAGGGACTCTGAATATCCCGAAACATGTCGTAAAGTACGCGACTAATTTTTCAAAGTGAGTGCCCGTTATTAAAATCTTTATTATCAATATCATAGTACGTAGAAATAAGGAAGAGTTTTTATACTTCTTTATGACATTGATTGACCTTGGGTTTTATACGGACTTGTATGCCACTCACCTAATAAGTTTGGCTGTGGCTCTAGTTTATGTGGAATCTGGATCTGTATAAATCGGGATACCAATCACGCAAAGATAAAGCCGTTCTACTGTTAATTACGTTCACATTCATTATGAATAATGTACTTGTAGCAACACTCGATCGAAACTAGTGAAAGATGATACCAACACACAACCAACTTCCGATACTTATTATATCAGTTTTAGTTCCGTTCGTATATTTAATACCTTTATAACGGCACTAAGGCCTTTTATGTAACCTAAAATATTAATTAAGGGGAAAAAATTATTTGCGTATTTTATTTTTTACAGAATCCAAACACCGTATTGTAAGCTGCAATAATTATACCATCGACAATTCAATATGAAACAGAATGAGCTAATGTTTTAGAAATTGGAACAGTTATTTGCTTTTAACGTTTAATTTAAACTGTTTTAATTGGTTGACCTTTAAATTAGTCAATCACTGATTGAATGCCGTTAGACAATTTAAAAGCTGTATCGTCAATTTTATTAATTGGGGAGGAATGCGTAGTTCGTTTTAATTTATCATTCTAAAGCTTTCAAAATAGAAGAATAGCAAGTTTGAAAGTCTATTATCATAAAAGGTTTAAAAAGTTTTCATATTTATACTAATTGCTTCTCGAACCAAGCACATATTTTTATATTAAGTTATGTTACACTATCTGTGCCCGCGACTCCGTACGCGTGGTGGTAATTATAGTAGGTATTCTATTTACCTGTCTACTTAAATATGGAAGGAGTTGTGTTACCTAACGGTTGTTTTTTTGTTTTCATTTCTTTTTGTTTTGTATATAAATCATAATACATTTTTTCGTTGAACTTGTCATTAAAGTATTGAATATTTAAGATTATTAACAACTTACGTGTGTGTGTTTCGCATTGTCTGATCTTTGTTTTTGTATGAAAAACACGATTCCGTGCGTGAGCTAGCAGATCTAGCTCCTACGCGCGGAAATTCGTTTTTAGTATGTTCGACACTGCGTGTTTTCCATACAAACTGGGGTACTTACTCAATATTAGAATGGTTTGCGTGATTGCTGGAAACCAGGTAATTAAAAAAACTCAGTCAAATAAAAAGTCCCTTTAAGATCGGTTAATAACGATCAGACTTCAATTACCTGCCTACCCCCTAAGTCAGGTGTCGTGATTATTTATTGTCGTAACTTTGAGTTTAAATAATGCTCAGTCAAACAAAAAAGTACCATCAAAATCGGTTATAAAAGACGGAAATTAAATTTCCTACCTACCTCCTAAGTCATGAGGCGTGATTATTTGTATCGTAACTTCAATTTTAAATAATGCTCAGTCAAATAAAAAAGTTCCATAAAAATCGGTTAATAAATAGCCAAATTTCAATTTCCTTCATACCCCCTAAGTCAGGTAGCGTGATTTTAGTTATCCTTAGTTGCAACCCGGGTAACACACAATTGAATAGAAAAAGTCCCATCGAAATCAGGTTTGGCGTGATGTGGTATCATACAGACAGCCAGACAGACAGACAATTAAAAAAAAACGTTTTGATCTTTATATCGTTAATAATGCCTGCTGTACTATTTTTTTTTGTAAAAATGTTCAATGTACAGACACGACCCTTCTAGAGATTTATTATATGTATAGATATCCATGACGTACATCAGTTTTGACGGCGGAGAGGTGAGGGGTGCGGGGTGCGGGGTGCGGGGTGTGTGGGTAAACGAACCAAATGAAATACTCCCCTCGTAGATTAGGACCTTAAATTATCAAACTCGAGGAGAGCCTCAACATTGTACAACTTTTGGTATTGTTCACACCCCGGGTTATCTCGCTATATAACATACCGCGCCCAGGATAAACATCCCTTCTTCTGAGTTTACACAAAGGAAACTAACCATTTCTTCAATGCTGCACTGGGAGCGAAAGAAAAGGGCATGCTGTAAAAACCAGCTGAGGGATCTAAACGAGGGCTTCTGTATATTGCAATTTAGGTGATGGGCTGACAACCTGTCTCTACAGTAATATACCTACAAATCTATCTTAAATAACCTTTAAAACTTTGTCAGACGTGGCGGAACGACCTTTGTTTAGGTTGTTTACGCTGTGCCTACCCCATTAGAGATAAAGTCGTAATTATATGTATGTATGGAAAATAACGATTTCCTATACATTATTTGTAGAATTAAGCAGTTTGTAAAGAGCGAGTCGGTAATTCAAAATAAATTCAGTAGTTGAGTAAAATATAGGTTTTTTATAGAATGTCGTTTCTTCTTATCCAACCTGTAAATATAATATTCCTCCCTTCAAATTTAATATTCGCACAGAATGGTTATAGATAATTCTGTATTCCGGAATCGTAACTCGAGAAGCTATAAAAACCCCACAAAGGAACTCTGGTAGTAAAACAAATAATACATCTGCTTTCATCAATACACGTCTAATAGAATATATATCCTTGATATGAATTCATTTAATATTAATCTATTTTAGATTTGAATAAGAAAAAAACTGTTTGTGATTAGGTATATTTCTTTGCTTCTATTAGGGAGTTTGATTTCATCTCAAAGTCACAGTGTGTTTCACCATTATACCGCTGCCCAAAACTCCACATGTGCTTCCTCCACACAAAAAGGCGTCTACACTTATATAGTCTTGCAGTGTTTGATTACTGTGACACAAAGCGCGGCATCCATCGCGCGTCTTTGTGCCTGCGACATGCGACATAAAGAAGATGACGCCTACATATGCAGCGAGGTATAGCAAACCAGTGAGTATATAGCAAGAGCAAGCGTATGATTTTTATAGCGTAGGCTGTAAAAAGCAGGAAATTATTGCGCCATCACTTCTTTATGTCTTTAAATTCTTACGCACAGAGCTGACGTTTGTTTAAAGTGAATTGCGAACTGGCACGTATATAAAAAATATACTGATTTACGTTATTTACTTATAAGCTACATTAGTTTTATTTAGTCAAGGTCTTTATCAGTTACAGTGTAAAGAATTAACTTATGAGCACAAACATTGGCATATTGATATTATAACAGCCTCCTAAAAATATTGCTGGTATTATTCCAGGGTTCATTCTTTGAACACTGGACCAAATTACATGTAAATCCTAAGCCAAGCACATATTTGTAAGTACAAACATTAGTCTGTAGGATTGTTTATGTATTACTAACTCTTTATGGATGTAAATCTGAAATAAATGTATTGTATTGTATAAATTTGCCAAATATTTTAACTGAATAAATAATGAATGTACGTACGTAGTCTCCCCGCGGTGTATAGTTTACTGCACACGTCTCCGCCCCGCGCCCGCTCGCAGCGCTGCATCGCTTCCGATTCACTTGTAATTCAAGTACAACACGAAAGATATAGAACGCGGACACTACGGAATCCATGTTACAACAAAATAATAATAATAATAATAATAAAGCCTTTATTTAAAAAATTACATCAAGAATCATTACATTGTGTGATCTATAAAACATTTTTTTTTTTTTTTTAAAGTGAGTACATGCCATCCATCAGTTATAAAATACAATCATGCTTAGTAATTAAATATTCGTAAAATAACAATTTCATTTAAAACTTAAAACAATCATAACATTGCATTAAAAATATTACACACAATGAATTTTATTTTTTCTTAAATCTAAGGCCTCCTTTTTTTATGAAAAAAAAAAAAAAAAAAAAAAAAAAAAAAAAGGGGGTGGTATTACTCCCAGAGTTACCAAATGGAATTAATGAATTATATATCTATAATAAAAAAAAAAAAAAAAAAATATCTAAATTAAATACCTCCCAGGAAAGACAACAAAATATTAACGTTATATTCTTGTATATATATTTATTCCAGCATCTTGTTTAGGTAAGAGGATACTTCTTTGTTTCGGTTGTGTAAATACGAATTTCCTTCCTACTTCCTCCTTTTCTTAAAAAGGACAATAAATATCTTCAAATGTCTTTTTTATGTAACGAAAAACAATATTCATATTTCTATTTAAAAAACAACCTTAATACCAAAAACAGTCACATTATTATCGTAGCTAATCCGTAGCCACTCTCTACGTCGTAGCACTCAGCTACGGATTAATAAGTTTTTGATAGGCAAAGGCGTCTAATGTCTCAGTCCTTCCAGCTAACTTGTTTCCCGCCTGAGGCGGATGGATGCTTCTGATCAGACCACACCGACACCTACTGGCTCTGGATAACGTGCACTAGTCACACTTCACCAGGCAAACGAGAAGCTGCTTTTAATAATTGGTCGATGACCTGATTTGTTAATGAGTATTAAGGTGTACATGCTTATAGCTGAGTGAAATCCGAGCTACAATCTGTTTTGGCCACATCTGATGAGTTATTAAAGTGATATTTAAAAGAAAAAAGTTAATCTACTGATAGGTGATGATGCTAGTCATATTGATACTTAGAATAACAACTTTTGTGTAAAAAGAATACACGGGTATTTTCTCAATCTTTTTTCCCGGAAATACGTACGCGACATTTGGAGTAAAAATACAAAAGACAAAAAGTCAATGCTGCCTAAAAAATCACAGTTTGTGTAAATACACAAATCCATTTGTTCGTCCCACCGGAAGCAAACAACAATTTTATATCTTTTTTTAAGAAATACATTAGTCCTGGTAATGGCGGTGGGACACGTTGTTTGGCAGTGGAAGGTGCGAGCTCACACAGTGTTGCCAACAATCTGCCCACGGTGATAAAAATAGGATAAAACGAGACGGAAGGAATAAAGCTTTATTAAAAGGAAGACAGAAAGCTTTATTTTAAAAGTTACTTTTATTTCCGTAATTTTAAGTTGATTGACGAGAATGAAACAGGAGTTCCTGAAAATGTAAATCAAGAATGAACCGAGATGCTTCATAAAAGAGAACTGTTTTATTTAATGCTCTTGTTTTAAAATGAGGAGAAAAATTACTAAATAAATACGAAAATATAACCCGATATGGCCCAGCATTGTGTAATTACATATTCTTTCAAGAAAATACGATTTATGCGATATATTTCGCTGTGACAATGTTTCACCTCGTGGGTAAATTACTAAATAAATACGAAAATATGACCCGATATGGCCCAGCATTGTGTAATTACATATTCTTTAAAGAAAATACGATTTATGCGATATATTTCGCTGTGACAATGTTTCACCTCGTGGGTATATAAATAGCTGGTCTACAATCAGTTCTGGACCTTCAACTTTGTTTCATACAACGATCTAAAGGGTATTAATAAACTGATATAGGTTAATGGCTTCGTAATATATTTTTATACAGAACACAAAATGGCAGACTGGCAAAATGCCAATCCATCGCAAAATGTCATAGCACTAGTGAAATATCATCGTCTTAAAATATATCCACACCAAGTAAAAAATACAACATAATGTTCAGCTACTTCATCTCCCTAGCCTTATCCCGTATCTCACGGGGTCGGCTACCTAATCTAGGGGATTGAACGAGGCTACTGGTTTTAACACAAAGCGACTGCCATCTGACCTCCGCAACCCAAAAGGGAAACCAGACCCAATCCTAGATTAGGTCAGAGTTTTCAAGCCGCCAATGCTTAGCACTGGCCCTCTGAATGGCTTAACGATTAATATCTACGGTATTAAACGATATTAGCCGAGACCAACAGCTTAACGTGCCTTCCAATGCACGGAAAAAGCGCCGAATAAACGTATATATGAAATTCGAAAACCGAAAAACACATTGGTACGTGGTGGGATTCGAACCACGACCTCCCGCTCAGGTGGCAGCGGCCCTATCCACTACACCATCATCTTCAAATAATGTTCAGCTACTTACTTATAAGTATTATTTATGAGTTAATACCTTCATTCCTCTGAGTAGATCAAATTGGACCGTTGCCTGTATACATACATACATATAATCACACCTTTATCCCTTAACTAGCGACCCGCCCCGGCTTCGCACGGAAATCATCACCATATTTTCTAAACTCACTTATTTTGGCAGCATATATTTACTTATTTATTTGCACACACACACACAAACACACACACACAAACACACACACACTATTTTTAAAGTCACTACCAAAACGAGATCACTGACTCTAATCGCACAGGTTTTTACCTAGTTTGAGTGTCAGGGGACACTTACTTTATGCATACAAAATTCAGCCAATTTACTTAGTTCTTAAGCTCACTGTTTGAAACATTTCTGTTGGCTTTGCAAATAAAATTTATTATTTTATTTATTTATTTATTTAAATGCAGCTGGCACATTCTACGTTTTTTTCTTTCGCTTCCAGCATGGAAGAAGAGGTGTTGTGACGAAAATGAAATTTCTCTGCCTCTGCCCATTCGGGATAAAGGCGTGATTATTTGTTTGTAAGTATCTCAAACGTGTAACGTCGGGTTCGTCTCAAGTAGTCCCGATGTTTCTAGTGTTGTTACGTAATCAAACCTTTGTCTATATAGCAATAAATAACAAAAATAAATTCTTGATTGCAGGACAAATAACCTTAAAAATATAATACAATTTGCATTTATACATAAATTAAATTAAAATGAAACATACAGTGTGAAATAAAATAAGCGGACCTCAGTGTTAAGGTACGAAGTTTAATATACAGGGTGGAATATTCAGACCGCTCCTCCTGGGGAAGTCTCTTAAATAATGGAGACAGCAAATTTATACTCGAAGGAAACATTCTCTTATTTTCTAAAATAATCAAAACTGAATTCATAGATTTTTGAAAATACGACTGCCGTACCGGGGAATCAAACCCGCTAAAACTGGAAAAAATAACACCCCGCATTTTTTGTAGATTAATGGATTTGGTCAATTATGAGGGTCCAATATCTCCAATAAACATTATGTTTAAAATTTAAGGAGGATCTTGCAACATTGTTATTAAGACATTTGGGTTGCACCTATATTGTTAACTATTTGAGTAATTAAAGTGCTTTGATTTAAAATTACATAGTGTTCCCCAAAATTGATATGCAATGTTCATTTCATACAAATTGTTCCTTATTAGTAACGCTATGTTTTTTTTTCAATAGCTTGTAGGTCGTCCCACTGCTGGGCAAAGGCCTCCCCTTTATCTCCCCAGGCGTCTCTCTCTGCAGCCTCTGTGGGCCATTGTGTACGGTACACGTCGACTCACGTATTGATATATAAAAATGCAGTATGTATTTACGATACGATTTCAGCAGGTTCAGAGTAATGGTCGAAATTAATTTAAGCCATTACGATCGATACAATAAGAAGAAGAAGCAGGTTCTATTTCCAGATCAGTCAAGCGATTAAAAACCTGTAAATGTAGTTAGGCTTCTTTTTGAAAATAAATGAATGTTTCCTTTGAGTAAAATTTACTATCTTAATTATTCAGGATGTTATAGGGTACTTCCCCTGGAAGAGCGGTCTGACCTGCTCATGCTATGTTCATTGCTCATGCTAGGTCAAAGATGTTTGTTTTGGGTTTTAATATTACAATAATTTCTATACTTCATAATTTTGTAGTTAAGCATAATAGTAGGTAGAAACTGTATAGTACTTAATTCCTGCACAGTAATATTACTACTACCTAGATTCTGTAGATAAGTTATATTTTGTTTAAAAAGAATCATAATTTGGAAATAATTCATAATAGTACAATAAATTCGTGATCCGCGTCTTCTAGTTCCAAGAGAGTGTGCTCCTGAACTCTGCATTTTGGCCGATGAGGGTCGTGTTTCGAAGCTACAGACCTCTGCCGTCGTCCATACGTCGAATTAAGTCTTTATAATATAATGGATGTTAGTCTGTAAGGTATATATTCCATGGGCCTCTGTTTACATTATTTAACATCAAATGAAATGCAATGATTTAATATTATTATTATATCGATAATAGGTCATCGATTGCCAACACTATTGGACTGTCTGTTGTCGCGACATGTATAACCGACCTATGTCCGGTGACTGGCTCCTTTCAAGAAATCTGTTTGGGAGCCATACTTTTAGGGCATACATTACAAGCATACCTTTTTATTATTAGTACGTTCACTTTCTATAAAATTCTGGGCCGCTACGATGTAATTTCTCGTGTTTCATTAACACGCTAAGAAGAAGAAGGCGTGATTATAATATGTATTTGTGTATGGAAGTACTTAATTGTGAAATATCAATGTCAATTGTTTTTTATTCTTGTTTCTGTAAGGAGACGGAAAATATTCGGTCTTTGTAAGATTTTATTTTTATCGTCAATCAGTTTAATGTAGGAACTTAAGTGCTTTGTAAAAGATTTGAAAAGAAACGTTCCTTATTTTCTTCGGCTCTTTATTTTTGTATTAAACTTACAATCAATTTGAATGTGTGTTTTTAAGTTAACATTGAAATAACGACTTTAAATTGTCTGTACCTGCGTTTGTTCAAATTTGTATGATCAAATTTATAATTTAAATGTTATCATTGGATAACGTTCTCCCGATCACTTTGATAACAATTAAGATTTTTAAGAGCTAGGATACTAGCCAAAGATATTACTTATAGTTATTTTCTTCTATTTTCAGATAACTTTCCGAAGCAGCAAGACGAAAGCACCAACATCGCATTTTCTAAGGTACCTTTTAACATTTTAATATGGAAATAAAATATCCTTCTGAGAACATTGTTAAACAATAAACCCTTAACCAAGTACAGACGAAGTCTCGCGGAAATTTCTTATTACGCGATATTCTCGTGATACAAAGTGGGGAACAATAAAACGAGAATATTCCCGGGAACGTCATATTTACGGGTATGTTTGACGAGAGCCGGGAATGTGGGTCATCTCTCATCGGATCCACTACGAGTATATTGAATGAAAATATGTTTTTATACAAACCGTAGCCTTAGCAGAGCACTCGGTAAATATACGTCTTCTTGGATGGATATGAGGAGTGACATGCTTTTATGAAATTGAAGGTACATTTTCTTTACTTAAATTTTCTTACTACGTAGAGTACGTTCCTACATTTCTCCTTCATTTGTATTCTTGAATCATTATTATTTATCAGTTTTCCGCCTCAGGCTTTCCCTCTTTTTTTAATTTTAAATGGGTATTTTCTTGACCCTGCAGGTCAGAGATAATGACAGAGAAAAGTTTTTCAGATACTGTTCTTTGTTTGATGTTTTTTTTAACTCACTTCATTCACTTATTGGGTTTTTATCAGCCTATTAATGAGAATAGCAATTTCAAAAATGTCATAATGTCTGTAGCAAAAGAGGCCTTAAATATCTAATAAATGTCGGACGAAAGAAAGGGTATATTAATTTTTAATGGCAGAAAATATTAAATTGTCTGTGAGGAAAGAAATATGACTCAATATACAAAGTTATGAAATATTTAACTTAACTATACTATAATGACATAATTCAGGTTTATAGCGCTACATCACATAGGTAAAGTTATATAAGAAATAGGCTAGATTGAATATGCATTATAAGTAAGTTCGTTCTAGTGACTAGAATCTAGTTCCACTCACGTCAAAAATTATATTCTACTATCTTCATCAATAAATTGATCGCTCTAACATACTCGTATAGACCTATCATCATCATATCGTGAACGTAGTGGTTTGTTCAGTATTACCTTCATTAACCTTAGATAGGACTAGGCCGTTATGTATAACACATACTTTGAACTAAAACAAAACATTATATTATCACGGGAACATTAGATGCGGTTAATGGTATTTAGAATGTGAACCTATTAATATAAGTCCTCACACTCCGTGAGTGTTGTGTTTCACTACAACAATGGCGTTATTTCAGCAAATAGGTCGCCTGGCAACCATTATTTAGAGTCACCGTATAGACGCCTGTTTAATAGTAAATTATGTTACTTTCGTCCTCTCATTTATTCCCAACCAATGTTAATTTGTAACTTAGTTAAAAGGGTAAATTAGTCAACCAGAGATAATGTAGGTTGAATGATTGGAATCGTCTGTTTGTCATTTATTATTCAAAAGATTTATTCGGACTGAAACATATTTGATTGGGTTCGTTGGGCTGGCCGCTCGTGTTCAACAAAAATTGGTATTGATCTTTGTTGACTTTTGTAGAGCGTTTAATGTTAAATATGGCCACTTTGTTATTTTTTTTTTTTTATTAAGTTTATGATCAAAACAGACTGAAAGCATGTTTATACAAATGGTTCGACTTGCACTTTCTGGAGCTGTGTTCTGGAATTACACGTGAAATTAAATACAACATGTGTCATAAAGATATACGTTGATTGAATTAAACCACAATATATTCTATAGAGTTTTAAAGGCGTTGGAACTCACTAATCTCTGTAATCGACCCATATTGCTGTTATATACAACTACATTACATTTCAATGAAATCTTAGTTTGCCACCAGTTCCCAAAACAGCTGTTTTTTAAGTTGGGTAACAAAGGGGTCCATTTGGCCACTTGAATGAAGGCGTTTTACTTGAAGGCTGTAGTTACCGGTATGTTGCGTGACCGACGTAATTAGCAGTAGGGTCATGGCTCGGGGTATGCACGAACGGTTAAGCCGGTACAAGTTGAACTCGAAAGCCCTGCGGTTGTTCGGGTGTATCCTAAACAAACTTGCTTCATTGTGGATTTGACACATAGCAGATATCGGTCAAGTGGTATGGATTATGCGAGTACTTTGCTTTTGTGAGCTTAACTTGTTTGGATTGGAACGGAATCCAACTCTTTTGGAGCAGCCTTTAGGCATGATCTCCGCAGAGTGGTCCTCCCCACAAGGGGGCTCTTTCCTACTTGTATCTCTGTCGAGACCATCTCAGCATTTTGAAACCAACGTTCATGCAGACACTTCCGCATCTGATGAATCCGATTGAAGACGAAACAGGTGGTCAACATAGAACTGATGCGTTTCGTGTTCTTCGACATTCATCCCTGAAAAACCATAAGACCTTTCACGCTAGGTATTGATTATCATAGGCTTTGTAAGTTCTACTTTGTAGCTGAGATCACGAAATCTTGTAAACAGCGATCTACTCGACGACTCACTAAATCTTCTATCTTTCCAGACTTAAGAAAAAAGTTTGTTTAAATTTTTCCCTTTGTAAACTATCATTGGAGTGCTGTGAGCACTCCAATGGTTGTTTTAATTTTTGCCTCGGCAATCAAAAGTGTCCGAAAATATATTACATCTCTAGGGCTCGTATTTTTGAAGCGATCTCAACATTGAGAGCAATATTTAGTATGGATTTGAAAGGCCACATTATACTGAAATGACATTTCTGATACGAACTTAAACTAGCTGGCAATCTCAAGTGCTTTTTACCAATACGGGCCTAGGAGCGAGATAAAAGATACCAATAATCCGGGTAAATATTAAATTTTCTTTGGACCCTCTCGTTGAGTAACACAAGTGTTGATTTAGGGCCCTAAGCAACCGCCCTGTTGGGGCAGACGTGAAATTTTACCACCAAAATATTGGAACTGTCATCCGAACAATAATTAATTGTTTAATTAAATTAATCATCTAACGAAGAAGTTTCTTGTGTCTTGATTAAGAAGTTAATTGTAAACTAATCTTGGAAATTCGATATTTCAAACTAAGATTGTTTTTGTTGACATTATTTTGAACACTTTGGTTATTTTCTATTAGTTATTTAATTTTATCTTTTCGTAGAATTACTCGATCAACCCTTCTAACGCAGTCAGGGTTGCGGACTACTGGGCTAGGGAAATTTAATTAAAAAAAAGAGGTGTTATCTTATCATCGACACGATAGAAGAAGAATTGGACCTGAACTGCTTATTGGAACCAACATTGTGTCCCATCGTAGCGTTTAAACCATTATAGCTTCCGGAGTTCAATACACGGGCCAAGAAACCATAGAAGCACTTTTGACTACCGAGCTTTTAAAAGCTTAGCTAGAATACTAGGCATTCTACTGCTTCCAAGGATTCCTTTTACACCTAGCCTCTCTAAGACCCTTGGCCTACAAACGTTTCCCTTCAATGTGCTCCAATTAATTACCAACAAAGGCCCTTCTCCGTTTGTTCTAAGTCCAAAGTATCTTATTCAGACACACAGCAAACGTCCCATTGGGTCCTGAGCCTGAGGGCTTAATCCTTTCTTGATTCAGAATCGGAAAGTGACGTGTTATTCACTAAAGTATTTGGAACTGTTACTGCAGGTGTAACAGTACTCTTCAACGCGTGAAATTATAATATAGGAATGCAGCCGCCTTTATCTCCGGACCATGGCGATCCATGCTGTAGCTTTAATGATCTGAGTTTGTAAAATGCATTCACATCAAAGTAAGTAAGTTGCATATCATTTTCAAAATTTAAGTAATATGTATAATAACATTGCCATCTGCTTAAACTATTTATAACAAATATAAGTAGAAGTAAAACATCCAAGTATTTTTTGTCTAATCAAATGCTTTGCTAAACCCTTACATACTCCGTTATAATGATTAAATAATAAAAATGTTCCATGCGTTCTATTCGCATAATACAAAAACATCAGTTAACAAAATAACAGTTGAAGATAGAGTCTGAGTACTCGTAGATATCAAAGGGCTGATACCGCCGCGGTGGCAGTTGTTTGAGCGACGCGACGCAACCAGAGTTAACCGGGTTTCCAGAGGCTTATTCATGTTTTCCCAAGACTCCTGGAGCTCCAAGCGTATGAAATACAATCAACATAATTTACATACGATTGTGTACCAAGACTTTTGTTTTAAGAAGACTTCGGCTTTTGGCTTTTAATGATGTTTAATAACCATTTTATTCATGAGGGCCTTGCGTTACGAGTAATGTGTGGAAATGTTATAACTCGCAAATATCTCTTAAGGGGAAGGTAAGCTTTAACGACCTCCTTGTTGGCATGACTAACAATAGAAGGATATTTTAGACAGGGCTGTACCAAAAATACACGAGACTGTGTCATTGGGGAATGGACGATTGTGAAAAAATTACGTCTTAAAATACCATGGAAAATACATGGTACAAACTGTTATTAGTAAGTAGGCATAAAGGAAAATAAAACCTAAAGCAGAGATTAAGCCTGTAAACAATATTATATGATTGTAAATACAATTTAGCGTTTGTAAACCACATCTTTGTTTCTTTACGGTTCAGTATAAATATTTTTCAGCTTTTTAATAAAACAACATCGCCGTAATAATGAAAACAACCCTTACTTAATAAAAAAGAACAATCCTTTTGTATGGAGGTATAAGAAAACCTGAATAACACGCTGATGTACGAAACTTTTCCATTCAGTCCATGTCCTTTATGATTATGTGTATGAGTATGTATGAGATTAGGACATCGACTCGCTACTCTGTCCATTGAATGTGATGAGGCTCTTGTTTTTTGTAAAGATAGAGTAATGAAGTGATTTTATCTTTTTTTTTTTTTGTTTGCTATTGACTATAATCTACACTAGAGATGAACGATGCAGAGTAGAAGATGGAGCGAACTTGTAGGCATTGGAATTCCCATATACAGACGGAACATAGGAAATTGTCTATAGTCAGATTCCGGTGGGGAGGAGGTAAGCACAGACTAGGCAGCTCCTAGCTGTGTAGCTAATACTATATAATGTTTATGGTAGTGCCAGTGCTTCTTAAAGAGGCTCGCTTTGCAAGATGTATTCATCCATCCACAAGGAAAGCTGTACTGAACCAATGTAATTCAATTAATAATTATAAAATAATCTTACTGAACGAAATAATTCTTTCACGATGAAGTGAAAATCTTTACATAATAATTTTGATTAAAGAAATAAACTAGTCATCTATCAAAAGAGCCAAGTATACAAGAGTTTTAACAAGAACATTACGCTCTTTTACACCACAATGCGGAGACATAATATAAATCTGATTCTATACAGTCGTGATGTCCTACGGCTGGGTCTACGATCGCTACATAACGTTACTAAAGGACATTATCTTTAATGTTCAGTATCATGTGCTATATGTAGCCGGTCGGATCTCCACACAATGGTAGTATTTATATAGTCGGTTCCATGTCGCTTGGCTCACCGGGTTTGTCTGGCCAAACATGTGAAGCGGTCTCGAAGTCGAGATTGACATGGAAGAGGGTAGTTTGTCTATTAAATTTTCTGTAATGTACAGAAAGGAATTTCTTCGAAAATAGCTAGATATCTGTATTTGGAAAGCTTGGCGCACAGTGCTATTGATGGTTTAAAACATGGAATTTTTAAATGAACTTTCTCGCCCATAATGAGTTTCAGTATCAAAGGTTTGATAATTAGGATTTTTTATTACAAAATAAATATTTTAAGTTAATTACGGATATTTAAATGCAGAGAAAATAAAATTATTAACATTGTCAACTCCTTTTTGATACGCAGCTATTTTATTCCCTATGTTTTCTCAAATGTTATTTTGACATGAGACTTGTAATTTTAATTTTACTCTATTTTATTTGTATAAAAAATATTATAGGTTCAATTTTCTCTTACAAGAAATATATATTTATATAAATTCATGAAGTGAATGTTTTTAGAGCACTCACACGCCAGATATTATTATATCACATTCTTTGACCCTTTTATATAAAGTTACGTGGTGAATATGAAGGGTAAAAGTTAAAACAGGACACTGAAATTTAGCGTTTAAAATTTGAGCCGAAGCCTTTACAAATTTCATAAAGTTTAGGGACGGTTTCAGTTTTATTCTTCTTGTTCTTTTATGTAGGTTCGTGAGTCGTGAAACCTTCTAATTGGATCCGTTAATTTCTATACGTAGGGACATTATTTTTCTCCCACTTACTTCATTATAAAAAAAAAAATAAAGCATACATATATCATATATGTACATATACGTATACATATATTCACTCTTTTCGGTACTCGAGTTCGTAGCGGCCGGTGATTTCCGAAAACGACAATAATAGCCTTTACCGACCGCTACGCGAAGTCTTTTAAGTATATATTAGTATAATTTAGGTGTTTTTAAGTTCACAATATTATTTTTTTAAAGACAGAATTCGAAATAGAAAAGATAGAATGAATGAATGGGCCTTGAATCCTTGGGCCCCTTTTGTTTCAATTGTATATTAACGACCTACCGGAAATCACAAGTTATAAATCAATACTATTTGCAGATGATGTATCATTAATTATTCCTTGTAATAACAAAATCACTTTTGAAACTGAAATTAACAAATGTGTTGATATAACATATGATTGGCTACAATATAATAATCTACAGGTTAATATTAATAAAACTAAATACACTATATTTAGAAATTGGAAAATTAAATGTTGACATGAAATGTAATAATAGGTTCCAGAAGCCACTTTCCTAGGTATAACTGTTGATGAGCATTTTACATGGGCCTCCCACATTAAAAATGTGTGCAGCCGATTAAGTAGATTCGTGTATGCCTTATATAGAATCCGTTCTATATTCGCCTGGCTGTGTGATAGATGTTTTAAAAGTATAAATCAAAATTTTAATATCAGTATTCATATATTATTATTGTTATTATTTTTATTGTAATAGTTGAGTGTAACTAAAAAAAATTGACATTAAATATTTTTAATGCTGACAGATTTAATATTGAAATACTGACAAAATGTAAAATGATAATTATGATAATCTACTTTTTAGTTTAACACTTAATATTTCTTAATTTCTAATGGGCATTTATATATTATCACATTGTAAAATTTTACTAATATTTGCATGTCACGAAAATGACGAATTTATGTGATTCTGATAATTTTTAATAGACTACTATTACTTCATTTTATTTCATTTGGGATGTGTGCCTGTCAAGGGCGTCATGCAAATATAAAATGTCAAAATATTATGGAGGAATCGCAAGTTTGATGTTGATTTTTAAGTGCATTGTTTGTTGTTTCCTCGCATAGTAAGTGAAAAGTACTATACTAACTGAAAAACAAATATATAAGCTCATTTACATTGGATTTTACATTTCTTCCATGCCGGCCTGGGAGCAAGAGAAAAACATAGAATGTGCCGGCTGCATTTCCTCCCGAGCATGCTGTAAAAACCAGCTAAGGGATCCGAGGGTTTCGGTATATTGTGATTTAGGCGATGGGCTGACAACCTGTCACTACAGCAATATACCTACAAATCTATCTTGAATAACCCTCAAAACTTTGTCAGACGTGGCGGAATGACCTTAGTTTAGGTCGTTTGCGCTCTGCCTACCCCATTAGGGATAAAGGCGTGATTTTATGTATGTATTTACATTGGAAATGTATTCGACCATATATTTATATTTTTTAGACTTCTAAAGTAATGCACTATTATATTTTATTCATAAAAATATGCTATATTATGGCCGCGCAGTGATGGAGCCCATTGCTTGCATGTTACCTTCTCATTACTAATGACAGCTAAAATTCAATCATTGAATTGAACCTTGGCCCTTCTTTATCACTACAGTGTCCATGTGAAAATTATTTTAATATTTCTTCCCATTTCTGAATTTTAAATTGTATATAATATCTATTACTTTTTTCACTGAAATTAAATACGTAGAACTTTGAAACTATCTTTTCGGTAAGTATCAATAAGTATCCGTCCATGTCGCGTTTCAAGAAATATCTACCGTGGAAATTGACAAAACAGCGCCAAGTATCGATCGTGAGTTAGACGGGTTAGGTTAGAGCCACGAGGTCAGCGGAACTTGGCTCATTTCACATTATCAAGTTTATTTCTCAAAAAATAATGGCACACTTCTTCTTCTTCTTCTGTGTCAGAAATTTAGAGACTGACATTCCTTCACAAAGATGGAATACTAGCTGCTTGACGCCGGATTTCAATAGGATGATTAATAGTTATCTTAAGGCAAGCAAAGCTTACTTACGAGTAAAAATACCTCCCTTTTATAAAAATGTTACCAGTCATGCTAAAAAGTACCTAGACAAAATTAGTTTCGCTATAGACTTTTTTCCTAACGTGTCTGACATTTAGTGCTACCTAAAAATAAATGATGTCCTACATATCTCACCTAGTGGAAAAGGGATTTAAAGGTCACAACACGAAAGCGTATAAAATTCATACATACATATAATTACACCTTTATCCCTAATGGGGTAGGCAGAGCATAAACGACCTAAATAATGGTCGCCACGTCTGACAAAGTTTTGAGGGTTATTTAAGATAGATTTGTATATTCCTGTATGGACAGGTTCCAAGCCCTTCGCCTAAATTACAATATACTGAAACCCTCGGATCCCCTAGCTGGTTTTTATAGCATGCCCGGGAGGAAATGCAGCTGGCAATAAAATAAAATAAAATATCTGTCTATAATTAATCTCCCGCCGCGCGCCAACCGACAGATACATTTGAATATACACGCGGAACTTTTTTGAAGATAATTTTGTTTTAATTCCGTCATCTTCCATTTTTCCGGGCAATATTCATTCAATATCTTCCATTTTTTTCATTTATTCCAATCATAGACCTTATTTTGATCACAATAAGACACCTCTTTTTGACTCGCCGAGACGCCCTATTTGACTCGCAGTAAGATCGTCGTTCTACTTTTTGCGGCGTCTTTATGACAGCAAAGGAACTATTGCAAGTTGGACTGCAGGCAGCAGTAACAAATTATAGCATGAGCTATATTCTAAAAACTGTAGCTGTGACAGATGCAATTAAAAATATATTCTGTAGAGCTGATTCTGTCAAGCGATCTCCAATTTGGAATAGATTGAATAGAGTGAAACAAATTATGTCATTATGCCGATTAACCTATCATTTATTTTATTTATTTATATTATAGGTTTATCGGTATTTTACGTATTAACGTATATGTAGCCCGTTGGGCATATCCTACCTTTATATAACCGTAGCCAGGATTTAGTTTCGGGAGAGGGGTTTAACCAAACTTATGCAAGTATTCTATGCATATCGCGAGCGAAGCAAGCGCAAATTTATTTGCGTCGCTATTTGCAAACAATTCACGTCTGGATGCTGGCTCTAAGCAACCACCTACTGTACTCGTTGCGATTCTTCGATGCCGAAGATCGCAGTTCACACTGAAGAGGTCCGAAGAGTATTGTGCAGTCTGGACGTGAATAAAGCTAGTTGTCCTGATGGCATCCCAGCAAGAGTCATGAGGCATTGTGCGCCCGAACTGTCTCCTGTGTTGACACGCTTTTACCGCCTTTCTCTCAAAAAAGGCACTGTGCCAAAGTCCTGGAAGCTTGCGAATGTTCAGCCGGTCCCCAAAAAAGGCGACCGTTCAGACCCTGTCAATAACAGACCGATTGCCATTACCTCCATTTTATGCAAAGTCATGGAGAAGGTACTGAACAGTAAGTTGCTGACCTACCTCGAAGACAATGATCTCCTCAGTGACTGTCAATATGGCTTTCACCGGGGACGGTCAACTGGGGATCTTCTTGTGTATGTTACGCACTGCTGGGGTGAGGCCATTGAGAAGCACGGTAAAGCTCTCTACCTGAACAAGTTAGCAACAGAACGGTACATTGAATCGAATCGCGAGCGAAGCGAGCCCGAAATTGTTATTTTTACATAAGCCAAGTATCAAAACTTCTTTTGGGATAGGCACTAATATATACTAGACACTAATCTGCGCAAACAAGTTGTCAAACTTTGTTTCCTGGTGGGATTATGGGGAGGGTTTGAACCGCTAAATCCCCCCCCCCCCCCTGGCTCTGACTATGTACCTACGCCATGTACATGTCGTCGCCCGGTACTCGGTGACCGTCGACACCACCGTGTGGCGGCGGCGGCGGCGGCGGCGGCGGCGGCGGCGGCGCGGTGCTGTAGTCATAAGTCACAACATTCGACCCACTTGTCGGGCCACTTGGGGACTGCCTCTGTGGTCTAGTAGCTAGTGCCTTGGACTTCTGATCCGGACGGAGGTCCTGGGTTCGATTCCCAGGGGGGGAAACACAAAGTTAATATTTGAGAATTTATCACTTGATGATTTTTTCCCCAGTTTGGTTAGGACATTGCAGGCTGAATCACCTGATAGTCCGAAAAGAAAAAGATTTTCGTGCTTCGGAGGGCACGTTAAGCCGTCGGTCCCAGTCTTTGACAGTGGTCGATACTCAAACCATGTCAGAGGCCTGATAGTTGTGCTACTAGGCGGTTTAAAAACTCTGACACCAGGTTTCATCGGGTCCATAGACTCGATACCCACTCGACAGAAGAAGAAGAAGAAGTCGGGCCCTTAGCCCTTAGCACGACAAAAGAGATTGATCACGTGTTTACCGAAAGGGTTAGTTATGTCACTGAAAAATTATATGGTTACATTACCGCATTCCTCGAAGTTATAATATCATCTCTATACCTAGTAGGCATTGCACACGTAACTTCCGGATTGAAATCGAAAAACACAGAGCACTGTACTTAGATCACGGAGGCAGAGATATTTGTGATAACTCAACACTTGTAATCCGAGACTAAGTGATGTAAATAGTGAGCATGTCAGAACGACGTACATATCGGATATTTCATCGTAATAGAAATACCTACATTATAGGTAGGTATAAGTTTAACTGTTACCATGGAAGTACGTTTTGTGACTGGAAAATGATTCTTACTTTCTTTGAACTACAATTTCACGTTCAGCCAGATGGTCTTATGAAGAAAAGTAGAAATATTTATTTTTATCATATTATTTAAATAATGATTATTAAAGATGGCTGATAATTTAATTTGGTCGAAAACAGTCGCCGCGTAATTACACAAAATTGTAACGGTATGGTATTCAAAGATAATTTATCAAAGTTTGTTCATCCATAATCTAACTACTACCAAGCTACGTACTTGATAAAAAGATATATATTTACGGGCACAGGAGACAAAAGCTCAGTATAAATTAAATTACGCCCTGATTTTAAATGAGACATAATCATTTCCTCACCATAATATTTTATATCCTGTGTAATGTCCGACTGTCTGCGGTGGTGCTGTGTCATCCGCCTAGCCCGACCGGCGACCGTCCTGTCATTTCCCTGTCAGATTAGCGAGTAATTTTTCACAGAGGAATCACTAATCCTCCCGGCGTAATCAGCGTGATGGATGACTCATTCGCGAGCGGCACAGAATGGCCCAGAATACGGCAAACGAGGACAGCCTCCTTTGTTAAATAATGACTTGTTATTGAAAAGAAATGCCTCCTGCTAAAGACTTTTTAAATGGATGTTTTATCATCTAAAATGTCTAAAAGAAAACAAAAACATTAAAACGAAATTGTACGTATTGGTTTTGCGATACTTTGACCTTGCGTTTGGGTTTTTTGTACTAGTAGTTCGCATTCATAATTTTATAGTTTTTATTACTATAATTACTTAATTAAAAGTTTTGAACTTTATAAAAGATTTAGACATTAGTCAAATTGACGAGTTGGTGCTTTTTTAGGAACTTGCCCTCTTAAAGTTAATTTAAAATATTTAACAGATTCAATTTGACTTGCTTTAGTACCTTACCTGTATTCTATTAAGCCTGTAAAGCTTGTAAACAAAGAATCACCTCAACAAAGTGTCTGAACGGGCTACTAAAATGTAAATGTCCACCAGCTGTGGACTACAACCACGTAACAGAATGATAGCTGGAGTAAACAGACTGTACAGAGAGAAAGGTTCATACAACCATCACTTTACTACTACATACAGATATTGATATGCTGTATGTTTACAAGCATATCTTTCTGACGAAGCGTGCAAGCCGTAGCACATGGCTATAGCAACAGACAAAAATGCGATGTCATGTCACACATCGCAACACAAAAATGTACGTCCTATTACTAGAGGGACACAGTCTGCGTAATCCTAGTAATAGGCTGATAAATATGCATATATCTTTAGTAGTAGCTATTAAAAAGTCCCCCCACGCTATGGCCAAGCCACGCACATTATGGAGTATATTGTGTGCGTGACCTCATCCTGATGCACTCCTGTTAGAAGATACTACAAAGTTTTGTCTCTGTACGTTTGTTTACTCCTGTGACTACTAGCTAGTAAATACCAGCTACCGACTTGTACCGGCAGTTACGACGGAATCTCCTTTGCGACGTGGGTATTGCTCAGTAACCTTTATAGTTATTCCTGTACTTGCATAAAGAAAAGTTATAGCGGAACTTCTAGAAACATACCGTTACAACGAGCAAGACTTTACTTTTTTATAAGAGAGCATTAACGCTGCGCTTCCTTCGTGGCAACTTGAATAAAAGACGTTTTAAACCCGCTGCTTTCCTTTTATTCATATTCTTCCGTTTTTATAAAAATAGGGCAGAAAATAATACTTTTATTATAAAGGCTTTTTCCTTTACAACGGAACGTTCCTGCAAACAGTCGTTACTTACTTTGATTAAGTCTCAGAAAAGGTTTAATTAAATACTTCATTCTCGGATAAAAATTCTGTCTGCAGTGTTACGTTAACTGACTTACAAGATGCTCTCTGTTAACAGAGTTAGTTTACCTCGACTTATCTCAGAGGCACAAACTAGATAAACTGACGGCATTTGTACGAGTATTTTATGTCCGTGGTCTACTTGTCAAAGGCTGAGGATTTTCAATTCAGAGGGTTGCGGTTTTATTCCCGGTTGGGGACAGTAGGTTTGAGTTGATGTTCCTAGTTAGATTAAGTTACAGCCTAATAAACTGAGTGGCATGTAAATATTGGGATACCAGATAGGCATGTAAATATTCAGATATGCGCCCAATTTCTATATTAGAGTCTACTTCTTTATGCCAACCCTTTAGAATTTTATAGTACGGCATAAAGAGCAAACAATGGTACTAAAAACAAGTCTCGCGCAGATCAATGATCAGAAAAAAAAAATGATCGCCTCAATTTCATATAATGAAACAAGGTTCAAAATTGAAACATACTGAAATTATTGACAATCCACTTGTTACTCCGCCTGTACATTGAAATAAGAATACAACAAGAAAAAGTTTGTCTACATTTTCGATTTACATAAAGTTTGTGGAGCTGTCGGGCCTTTGCCAGATATTTGGGAAGTTGCTCGCAGCGAGCTCGAGCTCGGAGCGAGGTGCTCACAAGACTTGACTGTTTTTTACATTTGCATGATACTTTGTATCTTTATTTAGCTTGTAGAGTGTTTTTGTTTTAGAATTTTAATTTTGTCAGACGTGGCGGAACGATATGTGTTTAGGTCGTTTACACTCTGCCTACCCCATTAGGGATAAAGGCGTGATTATATGTATGTAATTTTGTCTTTACTGTTGGTAGAGTCAATTCAAGGTTGTGAGGATGATAAAAGTAAGAAAATTAAATCAAATGCGATTGAAATTTTAAGTACAAAATAAGAGCTGTCAAAGCTGTAGTAATCATAATGTACGAGGAATGTAGGTAAGTAGACCAATTTCTATATACGTATACATTTTCAGCCACACACAGTTACGCATACACTAACAAACACACACATTAATTTCTTCATTACAAAACCTTACCTTCACTTCATTGAGAAACGACGAAAAATCAAATAAGAACAGAATAACTTTGATAAGAGGAAAATTTACAAAACTGTCATTTTCAGCAAAAGGAAACATCATTTTATTCATTTGAAGCGTGTACCTCTGACGTAAATTGTACAAAAAGTCAATTAAACTTTTGATTGCCATCCGCAGTCGGGAAATACGTAGAAACTGGAGCTCCACTCAAAATGAACAATATATTAGTGAACATTTTAAGTTTTGTCGTGTTTGGGAAAATTTGTTTACAGTTAAGGAAAGTAAATAACGTTGCCTAAATCGTTTTGACTAGTAGTTCTGGTATTTTATTGTATGACACTCCTGTCTGTGGTAACTCATCATCCTATGAAAGATAACTCATATAGAGTTAAATATAGGACCTACTTATTTAGAATTCTCTAAAACTCCACACTGACATCCTTTCATATCTTCGTAATATGGTAAGTTATTTATCCGGATTCATACATCTTTTTTTAGATAGTGTAAGATTCAGTTCGATTGATTGATTGATTGATAGGGGTAGGCTTTCTCGCCAGCTTTCTACGAGTACGTTCTGTTGTTGTATGGATGGGTTTTGCGCAAACTCTATAAATGTTGACTATACCGCGGTATCCTCTATCCTAAGATAGTATTAAGACCAAACCCAGCGCAAGTAAAGAGCGAGAAATTTTTCTACCTGATTTTTGTTAAACACTTAGTTAATTTTCAATCAAGTACCTCGTTTTCAAGTAGCAGTAACCCAGGAGGTGTCGTAGAGTGTTCCTGCTGATCGTTTTCAAAAACTCGTTACAACTCATCACCAGTAGGGAGCTGTAGAAGGGAGTTATAGGGATGTTCACTACCACCAAATATCGTTAGACAATAGTGCCAATCTGGTTAGAACTTTGTAGCATAATATAGTGTACAAGCTTTGATATTGTGTTGCTAACTAGATGTTGTATCATGTTTCTCGTATGAGCATAATTTGTATAGGTATAAGATCGAATAGCACTAAGTTAAAAAAAATGTGAAGGTGATGGATTGATTATCAAATTTGTAGCTAAAAAGTCATTTTAACCATTCGAATGGTACAGATTTTACAGACACCGATATATTCACTAAAAGAAAATAAGGAAAAACTCAGCAAACAGGGTACTGCGTGAAATTGCAACGCAGTAATTTAGTTTGCAGTATTTAAATAAAAGTACGAGTATGAGAAAAACTGGAACCGCCGTTTGCTGGCTCACTAGAGTACAATCTATCACTAACCGAATAGTAGGTTTAAAGGGTTATAAATGCCATCTTCCATGCTGGACTGGGAGCGACAGAAGAACGTAGAATGTGCCAGCTGCATTTCCTCTCGGGTATGCTGTATAAACCAGCTAAGGGAATCGAGGGTATCAGTATATTGCAATTTAGGCGATGGGCTGACAACCTGTCACCACAGCAATATACCTACTAATCTATCTTAGATAAACCCTCATAACTTTGTCAGACGTGGCGGAGCGACCAATGTTTGGGTCGTTTCCGCTCTGCCTACCCCGTTCGGGATAAAGGCGTGATTATATGTATGTATGTATGTAAATGCCACAATGACCAACATATTGACATATTATTAAAAAAAAAAAAAAAATTTGTCCATGCTGGACTGGTAGTGATCGAAAAACATAGAATGTGCAAGCTGCACCCCGGGCATGTTGTAAAAACCAGCTAAAGGATTTAAGGGTTATAGTGTAGTGCAATTTTAGGCAATGGGCTGACACACTGTCATTATAGCAATTATACATCTTAATCATTTATAATAACCCTCAAATAAGACCTACCCCTTTATATATAGAGGCGTGATTTTATCTATGATGTATTTATGTATGAAAATATTTTAAGCAAAGTAACGTCACATCCCTACCGGAGGAGTCGCAGTAACGGTTTATGAATTTTGAACTTTATCATCGGATTAAACTATAACTTTGAGGTAATTTTAAGACAATTTTCCCGGATTACGACGGGAGTTTGTGATCGTTTACAGTTTAAAATTTCGCGGTTAACAATAAACAAGTTGTATACAGTTTTGTAATCTCTAACTTAATTAAGGAAAGGGTACGCATTATGAGTTTGAAATTGTTAATTTATTTTATAGTGTGTTGAGGATTATTATAAACTAAACTCGAACTATTTTAGATGAGAAGTTTCATCGCGTTTGCAAATGACGTTAAATTAATTTCAAAATTCTAATAATAGTTATTAATATAGCCTGTAACTATGAGAGGTAAATATAAAACTACAATTGAAATAGTTTGCGATATTAATAAGACTGTGAAAAGTGGATGCGTTTACGAAGTAGTGAGATCTAGTAAGCTATTATACATTTAGCATTTTCCATTCTGCATCCAAACTAAAAGAAACATAACACAAATCTCATTTTCATAATGCAATCCTATAGATATTCATAATTTATTTCCCGGCTTTTGACAATGAATGTGATACGCATATTCTCAAGAAGGTCCTTCAAAATGAAACTGCACCATTCAATCCCCAAGTTAATTTTGTACCCTTAAAAAAAGTAATCTTACGAAATGTTAATAAGGCCTGGGCCTTAAAGCGCCGGGTCAGCAATACGCGTCCTGCCACCGTCCGCCAGAATTACTTAATGCCCTTAAAAGGGTTCTCCCTGCCCTTAAGCAATTCCATTCTCTTAACGAAATTATTCAATTACATCAAGCTCCCTATTAACTAGCAGTTTTTTCGGGGTCCGCATCGGACGGTCCCGATCATTTTGACATTAGAATTTAATACTGCAAGGCACAGAAATAAGAAATATGCTTGAATAAATTCGCAAATGTATTGGGTACTTTTTAAATTTTCATACATACATATAATCACGCCTTTATCCCCAATGGGGTAGGCAGAGCGTAAACGACCTAAACAAAGGTCGTTCCGCCACGTCCGACAAAGTTTTGAGGGTTATTTAAGATAGATTTGTAGGTAAATTGCAATATACCAAAACCCTCGGATCCTTTAGCTGGTTTTTACAGCATGCCCGGGAGGAAATGCAGCTGGCACATTCTACGATTTTCTCTCGCTCCCAGTCCAGCATGGAAGAAGATTTTTAAATTTAATTTTATAAAAGTGATTGGTTTTGTGGTACACCCACTTTTGGGGAGGCCTATGTCCAGCAGTGGACTGTTGTACCTGATGTTGATGTTGATTGGTTTTGTAATAATTAATTAATTTATGGATATTCAAAATCATAATACTAATTATTACATTAATTACAAAACATAGAAAGCCAATTACCTACATAATTAAAATTTCGTAAATGCATTCAACGATTGTTATTATTACAAATATTGGAAATAACATTGTATTAGTTAAACATAGTAATGTATAAATAATGTTGTCACAAGAAAAGATACCAAATTACAATGAATAAAGTCGTATATAGTTAATACAAAAAGTCATACAACTTTATAATCAGTCTATGTTATGTAGGTATGTATTTGTTTTGATTTCTTCTTTGCAAAGAAAGACATTATTGAATTATCGGCTAACAGATTATACGGAACCACTATTTCTAGGTGAAGCTCCCATTGTCTGTCGGTTATTCATTATCGCTGCCAGAAATGATAAGGGTATTTCTGAAAAATTTAGCAGTCAGGACTCAGGAGGGACAGAACTGCTCCGTAAACAATTTCCAGGAAAATATTGAACAGCATGGTTGCTTGCAGCATTCATTATGCATGGGGAGAAATAAACACAACCGGAACGAGGAAAATACAGCTGATTATAGCCATTTGAACGTTTAAAGAGGAAACGAATGCAAACAATCAACAAAATGAAACTGAAAATAAACCAAAAAGATCTTATTTGCATAGCAAGAAGTACGTATATGTAGCTTCTTCTGTCGAGTGGGTATCGAGTCTATGGACCTGATGAACCCTGGTGTCAGAGTTTTTAAACCGACTAGTAGCACAACTATCAGGCCTCTGACATGGTTTTGTGTACAATAAACAGTAAATAAATAAATAAAGACAGCGACCGGGATCGACGGCTTAACGTGCCCTCCGAAGCACGAAATCTTTTTCTTTTCGGACAATCAGGTGATTCAGCCTGCAATGTCCTACCCAAACTGAGAAAAAAATCACAAAGTGATAAATTCTCAAATGTCAACTTTGTGTTTTACCCCCTGGGAATCGGACCCAGGATCTCCGGATCGGGAGCCCATGGCACTAGCCACTAGACCACGTAGGCAGTAATATATGTAGCAAGAAAGTGGCATGGAGTAGAATCGAGTAGCACCAAGTAGCATGGAGTAGCACCGAGTAGCACGGAGTAGCACCGAGTAGCATGGACTAGCAATAAGTAACACGGACTAGCAATGAGTAGCACGGAGTAGCATGAAGTAGCACGGAGTAACTCTGAGTAGCATGGAGTAGCAAGGAGTAGCAATGAGTAGCACGCAGAAGCACGGAGTAGCATGGAGTAGCATTGAGTAGGATCGAGTAACAAGGAGTAGCACGGAGTAGCAACGCATGCATGCATGCATGCATAAAATCACGCCTTTATCCCTTACGAGTTAGGCAGAGCGTCTGACAAAAAAAAAGGAGTAGCAACGAGTATTACCCAATAGCACGGATAGCAACGAGTAGCACCATATAGCAACAAGAAGCATGAACTGACACCGAGTAGCATGAAGTAGCACCGAGTAGCATGAAGTAGCACCGAGCAGCACCGAGTAGTATAAAGTAGCACCGAGTAGCATGGAGTAGCACCGAATAGCATGAAGTGGCACCGAGTTTCATGAAGTAGCACCGAGTAGCATGGAGTAGCTTCGAGTAGCATGGAGTAGCACCGAGTAGCATGGAGTAGCACCGAGTAGCATAGAGTAGCACCGAGTAGCATGGAATTGCACGGAGTAGCCTGGAGTACTAATACAACACCCACGAAGCCGGGTTGGTATTATTGTGAGCAGATACAATAATGGATACCTTACAGTTACAAAAGGTCATCTCAAACAATTGGTTTTGGTGGTTTTTTAAGAAAGGTACAGCGACAACCTTACTCAAGATTAAATTACTATTGATTGACTAGCTGTTTAACAAGTTGGTAATTTGTAAAGTCTCTCACGGACCACCTGTGGTCCACGGACCATAGGTTGGGAACCACAGTCTTAAACCATGGCAGCACTCAAGTGCATCCTTTTAAGATTATAACTTTTAGAAAAATATCAAATTGAAAAAGGGAGAGACAAGAAAATCTTGGCAACACTAGCAATAGTCTGATAATGTAAGTAACTGGATCCCCGAGCTGAGCATTTGACAAGAGCAGCTTTTGTCTCTGAGGCGGCGTAGAGCTTTCATTTTTCAAAGTGACTCTGATTCAATCTATTTGCCAGAGTCGTAGCGCTCTGTATGCAGCTAAGCTGGTTGCGGGAAAACTGCAGATATGTTAGGTTATTAAGATTTTTGTACTTATATCTATACATATAATAAATCTCTAGAAGGGTTGTGTCTGTACATTAAATATTTTTCCAAAAAAATAATACATACATACATATAGTCACGCCTTTATCCCTGATGGGGTAGGCAGAGCGTAAACGACCTAAACAAAGTTCGTTCCGCCACGTCTGACAAAGTTTTTAGGGTTATTTAAGATAGATTCAAGAAAGTCCCTTTGTGAATGTCTTTAAGAAAAGATTAAAAGTGCACTTCTTATCTGAACTATTTTGATGTATGTATTTATGTCGTTTATTCGTGTATATATGTATCAATATATTGTTCAGTATATATGTATGTTTATTTAAGATAGTAATATACGGTAGCTATTTATTCTATGTATAGGTATGTAAGTTTTTTCTTTTTGATTTATTAGTCTCTGTTAATGTTGCATTTTCTAGTCCCCTCAAAATTATTCACTTTCTCTTACTACCAATTGTGTGTTACCCGGGTTGCAACTTAGGATACATTAAATCACGTTACCTAACTTAGGGGGTAGGCAGGAAATTGAAATTTAGCTGTTTCTTAATCGATTTTTATGGAACTTTTTTATTCGACTGAGCATTATTGAAAATCAAATTTACGATACAAATAATCACGCCTCATGACTAAGGAGGTAGGTAGGAAATTGAATTTTGGTCGTTTTTAACCGATCTTAAAGAGACATTTTATTTGACTGAATTTTTTAATTATCTGGTGTCCAGCCTAGGTTAAAAATAATAATTCTAAAATTGAGTAAGTATGGAAGTTTGTATGGAAAACACACAGTGTCGAACATACTGAAAACGGTTCTCCGCGCTTACGTCGTCAGACTGCCATAGCTGTTTGATCTTAATATGTAATTGGTTAAAAAGTGTTCTCAGCGAAACATCGTGATGTAGCTTGCACCGCCTACCTAGAAACGCGCCTACTTGGTTTGTACCGTTGCTGTTTGGGAATGACAGTGCTTTAAAGTTTCTCCTCTATCGTCAACAAGGCCAGCTATTTTACTGGCCTTGTCTGTGTCTAGACTTAAGAGCAAATAAATACATCACCAATCATTTCTTCCATGATGGATTGGGAGCGAGATAAAAACATATAATGTGCCAGCTGCATTTCCTCCCGGGTATGCTGTAAAAATTAGCTAAGGGATCCGAGGGTTTTAGTATATTGCAATTTAGGCGATAGGCTGACAACCTGTCAATACAGAAATGTACGTACAAATCTATCTTAAATAACCCTCAAAACTTGTCAGATGTGGCGGAACGACTTTTAAGGGATGAAGGCGTGATCATATACATATAAGTATGTATGTAAATACATCACGAAGTCATAAGCTGATCCCATCATAAACCAAAAACTTCACGCAAAGATCAATACAATAAAAAATCTCATCACATATCTTTCTAGTTACATCTAATAACTACAACTGAGCTCTTGGCATCTTACAAATGCGAGTATGAATAGGATGCGCTCCCATTGTGACAGTTCTTTCTTGAGTCGACTCTTATCAATGCGCGACTTTTATTGTTGACTCTAATTGTGCCCGGCTACTTACGTCTCTCACAAAGATGTCACGGAAAAAGAAACATGACTGCATGAAAAATTTTGTTCCATAAAACGGTGTACTATATTTCCCGTATAATGTGATGGAAATAGAGGAACCAGCTAAAGGATCCGAGGATTTCTGTATTTTAGGATTGTAATTTAGGCGATGGGCTGACAACCTGTCACTACAGAAATGTACCTAAAAAATCTATCTTAAATAACCCTCAAAACTTTGTCAGACGTGGCGGAACGACCTTTTTTTAGGTCGGTTTATGCTCTGCGTAGCCCATCAGGGATAAAGGCGTGAATATATCTATGTATGTATGTAATAGAGAAATACGTCGAACTGTGACTACAAAGCATACTATAGTCGATGGCTACACAAAGGTCATTCTCACCACCATGTAATTAATTCCGAGAAGCATATCGAAAAGGATATTGAATGTCATTACGTTACGGGATATTCGTCAGCTTTTGTAGGTATGGTATTACGCCGAAATTGAAATACATACATACATATAGTCACGCCTTTATCCCTAATGGGGTAGGCAGAGTGTAAACGACCTAAACAAAGATCGGCGGACGTGTGACAAAGTTTTGAGGGTTATTTAAAATAGATTTGTTGGTATATTGCTGTAGTGACAGGTTGCCAGCCCATCACCTAAATTGCAATATACTGAAACACTCGGATCCCTTAGTTGATTTTTACAGCATGCCCGGGAGGAAAAGCATCTGGCACAATCTATGTTTTTCTCTCGCTCCCAGTCCAGTATGGAAGTATTGTACAAACCCCAATTCATACCGGCTTTCACAGAATGCCTGTGAATAGCCTTCTGTTTTTTTGTCACTGTCATTAGTGTCAGTCTAGCATAGAAGTATTTTAAATTTCATGAGTTTAAAATAAAAGCAGATTTTCAGTCCACATTTCAGTAGCAAACTAATTGTTGCAGGGATGGTTTCAGACTACTAAATAACAATTCATTCTCACATTCTATCTAGTTTCTCTTTAAAACTGCGAGTTTAGTATTCAGTGCCGGTATTCCCAGTCACGACTGTATCTCCAGTCACGCCTGCAGTTGACTGGATGTGCACCAATTTCCTGTTCGTAAAAAGCACCGTGTTAAATGAAAGTTAATTGAAAAGCCATCCTTTGTGGCGGCAACATGATAGCTCAAATAGAAACCTAGCTTAGAGCTTTCAAAAGCTTCATCTAAAGCGTTTTGGTTTTATTTTTTAAACCTTTGAAGACATTTTTAAATAAATCTTTTTATTATTTGCTTTTTGAAACATTGGCAGCGATAGTTTTAAATTTTCTGACTGTTGTTTGTTAACTACAAGTTGCTTTGGTATTTTCGTTTTAAAATACATTCACTAAAATGTTTCCTCAATATTTTCAAATGTACTATCTCTATCTCTGTACCCTATGGGCTCTTGAAGTTTAGACCTTAGTCAAGAGCAAACACATTAAAAATAAAATGATTTATTCAAGGTATAATTTACTTTTCTCAAGTACATTTCCCAATTTATTTGGGATCAGCCTTTGGGCATATAACTGTTCCAATTTATATACAAAAATTAAATCAACCATATTTTTTTAGGTTACCGCTACTAAAATCTACATTTTTAAAAATTAAGCTGGCTTGACGCATCACAAATTATGATATTACATAAAGTGTCGAATACGAAAGTAAAAATATGGTCAATTTTGTACTTTGACACGCTGCCTATCCCGTGAGAGATTGAGATTGAAGTAATTTATGCTTTGGCCGCATCATGGACCATTATTTCGTTGTGATCGTTGCAGTTACAGATAGAAAATTTTCGAAAAATGGCCCGTTTTAGCACTTTTGCTATCTGTAACTGCAGTAAACACTAAATTATTAATTTTATAACGCTTAAAATAAACTTCAGTACCTATACTTCAATCTGATGTACCGGATCTGCGATAAATTTCGTTTTTAGTAAGTAATGATTTTTTAACCGATGAGGGCGCTGGAGTGCACCGGGGATCCCTTTAACTGTAGGTTCCAAACGTCGGTCCTTTTGAAGTCACGAGCCATTAGCTGTCGGTCCAACTCCGAGCGAGTTACGCTGAGGGCAACTTTTTATTGACCGAGCCGACTGACCTTGTTACGAGTTTGGGTATCTCTGCTACGTATTATTAATTCTAGTACTCAATTCCGTTCTATAGGAAGTAAAAAAAATGCTGACCATACATTAATAAATACCAGGCCACTCAGAAAGTATTGCGATAAATAGTTTTTATATATGGCAGACTGGCCGGTTGGAATCTTTTTTGAAAATATGATTACTTGTTAGTAAAAATATGTGTGTTCCATTTTAAAAATTTCCCTCCACATTTTTTGCGAGCCAATTCAAAGTATCGTGTCTTACTGAAAAATGGATCTGCGCCGGGAACATTTTAGAGCTATGATTTTTTACGATTTCAAGTGTCGCCTAAAACCGGATGAATCGTTCGATAGACTTCAAATGGCATTTATGGATGAAAGCCCCTCCAAGGCAACCGTGTATCGTTGGTATAACGAATTTAGGCGCGGTCGACCAACCTTGGGGGATGAAGAAAGAAGCGGTCGCCCTTTGACGGCTATTACGGAAGAAAACGTGCTAGCAGTGAAAAATTTAATCCAAGATAATAGGCGAATTACATATCAGGAGATTCAGCACATACTAAAGATTGGATCGGGAAGCGTTCACGAGATTCTACATGGGCATCTTCGCGTGAGGAGGATAGTATCGCGCTGGGTGCCGCACTACCTCACCGACGCTCAGAAGCAGGCCCGGGTGGAATGGTGCCGTGATATGCTGAACAAATTTGAAGCAGGCTCGTATCGGCGTGTTTACGACATCGTAACAGGTGATGAGTCCTGGATTTATCAATACGATCCAGAAACCAAGCGACAGTTTGGGTGTTTCAAAATGAACCAACGCCTACCAAAGTGAAGCGATCTCGAAGCGGGGGGAAGATTTTGATCGCCAGCTTTTTTAATTTGACTGGCCACTTGGCCTCAATTCCCTTACGAGATCAAAGAAGCATTAACGCCGAATGGTATACTACCAAATGTTTACCAGAAGTTTTTTTCTGTTGTGAGCAACAAGCGACCAAACACAGGGCTCCGCGGACTACTGCTCCACCACGACAATGCGCCTGCACACACCGCGCTCAAAACGAAGGACTTCCTGGACAGCACACCAGTCAAACTCCTGGGTCGCCCTCCTTACAGCCCTGATTTAGCACCGTGTAACTTCTTTTTATTTCCAAAAATAAAAAATCTGCTCAAGGGGATACAATTTTCGTCGCCGGAAGATGCGCTGGCTGCGTTCGAGCAGGCTGTAATCGAGGTGTCTACGGCGGACTGGAAAAAGTGTTTTGAAAACTGGTTCAGACGCATTAATCTTTGTATAGAGGCTGGTGGAGAGTACTTTGAAAAGATTTAATAAAAATATATGTACCTGTAGAACAATTTTTTTTAGTGTCGCAAATCTTTCTGAGTGTCCCACGTAAATGGTGTAAGGTGTTGATGGATTGATTGAAACTTTATCGATTCACACAAAACAGATACCTGACTAAAAACAAAAAGAAAAGTTATAATACATAATCATTTTCCTAGCCCTATCCCATATCTCTCAGGGTCGGCTACCTAATCTAGGTGATTGAACGAGGATACTGGGTTTTACACAGAGAGTCTGCCATCTTTTCTCCGCAACCCAGAAGGGAAACCAAACCCAATCCTAGATTGGGTCAGAGTTTTCAAGCCGCCAATGCTTAGCACTGGCCTCTGGCATGGCTTAACGACTAATATCTTCCATGCTGGACTGAGAGCGAAAGAAAAACATAGAATGAGCCAGCTGCATTTCCTCCCAGGCATGCTGTAAAAACCAGCTAAGGGATCCGAGTGTTTCAGTATATTGCAATTTAGGCGATGGGCTGACAACCTGTCACTGTAGCAATATACGTACAAATCTATCTTAAATAACCCTCAAAATGTTGTCAGACGTGGCGAAACGACCTTCGTATATGTCGTTAACGCTCTGCCTACCCCATTAGGGATAAAGGCGTGATTATATGTATGTATGTATGTATCTACGGTATTTAATGATATTAATCGAGACCAACAGCTTAACGTGCCTTCCGAAGCACGAAAAAGCGCCGAATAAATGTACATATGAAATTCTAAAATCGAACAACACATTGGTACGTGGTGGGATTTTAAGCACGACCTCCCGCTCAGGAGGCAGTGGCCCTATCCACTACACGATCGGGCTCCATAGTTATAATTTATAATAATGCAACAAAAATAACATTACGTAACAAATACCAGACGAACTAAACATGTTAGCAGCTCAAGTCATTCTGTATACTCCTTGGGAAAAGTTGTTTAGTTTCATGTGTTGGGTACGTTCACACAACCTCAACTTTGGTCAGCCAAATAATTCATTTACACCTTATCTATGCTTTACATTACTCCATTTATAAATTCAAATTCAAATATTTATTACAGTATCACAATTAGTAGTACATTCTTACGAGTAGGTGTCAGGTCTTAAAGATAATTGTGACGTCCCGTCAGGACATAGCAATGTTAGACAGAGAGATTTACGTTTACAATTATTTTAAAAAGGAAATGAATTATAAAATAATTAATTACATTATAAATTGAATTTTAACTGTCCTCAGATAAATTCTAGAATTATAATCATAAAATATAAACTTATACTTATAACATGCTTATAACTAATACTATAATAATTTATACTATTTAGAGATCAGATATATGTCAGTTAACTTACTTGTTACTTATTTTATCAAGTGAGTTGTTCAATCGATGAACGTCTCAATGAACCCTGGTGTCAGAGTCATAGGTTTAGTTTCCAACCTTTTACTAAACTCAATGGTGATTATTATCACACATTGATACGTACTGGACTGGGAGCAAGAGAAAAACATAGAATGTGCTAGCTGCATTTCCTCCCGGGCTTGCTGTAAAACCAGCAAAGGGATCCGAGGGTTTCTGTTTATTGCAATTTAGGCCATGGGCTGACAACCTGTCACTACAGCAATATACCTACAAATCTATCTTATAAAAAACTTTATCAGACGTGGTGGACTGACCTCTGTTTAGGTTGTTTACGCTCTGTCTACCCCATTAGGGATAAAGGCGAGAATATACGTACGAGTATGTATTGATCCATAATTTCATCACCACTTAGTCTTAACAGCTTCGCTCTACTCTAGACTGTGGGGCAATCTTGAAGTAGTTTAGAGATATAGCAAATAGAATCATCTAGGCGGGCGCATGTTTCAACATTTTGACTTAGCAGCAGCTTATATAACTGACTAAAATTTGATATTTGACAGCTTAATGCAAACTGCTAAGGGTTTAGGGTCTGGTGTGTAGGGCAGTCAATGAAACTGAACTACTTTAATCAGGTTTTTTTTAGGAAACTAAATTTTAATTAAAAATTGATCAGTTCGGTTGACTGCGCAGCAACCCCTATCAGTGTTACGCTGTGCCTTATACCCGGAATAACATTTAAAATCAGGTAACAAGTTTAGATTCACAATCATAAACAACACCGGCGGATACGCTTCCCCGCAGCCGACAAACTCAACCTGATGAAGGGACTCTGAATGTCCAGAAACATGTCGTGAAGTACGCGACTTATTTCAAAGTGAGTGCCCGTTATTAAAATCTTTATTTAGAATGTCTCACTTAAGTTAATATTGTTTTGATTCACAATTATTGTAACAGAAACAAGATCCTTTTCACTTGCGACGCCTTTACTAAACTCAATTACCGTTTAACATTTCTACAGCTGAAGGAGTCAAATGGCGGTACAGTCGACCCATAAAAGGGCGTAATTAAATTTGAACTGTACGAGAACAGACAAAGGTACAGGCAGAATGGGCCCATTCGGGACATTGTTATAGACCTACAATTGTAGTTATTGAAGTTATATTACACGTGTCGGACGTGAGTGATATTTGAGAATAACATTCTGTTTGAATTATTACATACAAACATAAAATCACACAATTCCTAATGCCTGGAAAGAGGAGTAACTAGCACATTCTCTAGTGCTCTTACATCACTTTGAAAGAATTGAATGGAGCTTTCTGTCACCGGTGCAACCCGCTGCTAAAGAAGTTTTCCCGTGGGAACAATTTAGTTTTCCGTAGTAAAAAGTAGCTTATGCTACTCAAGGTGAACGTAGCTTTTGAGTTTATTCGTTACAAATGAATCACACACACCAAAATCCAAAAAATAATAATAAAAATGTTTCCTCTTTATATTATTATTATTATTTGCATGTAGTAATTTCTAGTTTTCCCGGCACTGAGCTGGTATTTACAGATCCAAGTACCGGCTATGCCAAGTAACTTGGATCCGATGCTATATCAGTTGCCGGTTGGAATATTGTTGCGTTTGTTAGGAATCGTCGGACTATGGAACAAGTGTCAAGTACAATTGATTTTTGCAAATTAACGTAGTTGATTTGGGTAGTTTTAGTTCTGCTATTGCTTTATGTAGAGTTTTAGGGTTTTAGGTACGATACCGGTGAATGAAGTTATGTTTTGGGATGATGCGGACTTTATCTTTGTGCCATATGGCCTGAATTTCTTCAGCAAGAGTTATGTATTTTCTCGGAATGTTTCTTGAGTAAATTAACAGTATTGGGCACAGAAATGTGAATTAGGTAGGTTGTTTTACTTTCTTTAAGTATTATATAGATTATTTGAGGATTCACCTCAGTTGTATATTCAAAATTGACACCCAAAAAGATAAAACTCATCAAAATAAACGGGAATAATTGATCTCCAGTGTCAGCGAAGTGCAAGGTGATGTCTCTGGTAGCAAGCGTCCGAGAGACACGCTGTGAAACTTCAATCAGGCTGGCTGTGTGCTTGTTTTTTCAATTTTTTTATATATAAATGTTCCGGACGTCCATATCTGGAAAAAATGACTTTCAATTTTTCTAAAGCTTCTACCAATCCATAACCATCAATCTCCGAAAAAGTGAAAAGTATTTTTTTCAAAAATCTGTTTCCGTAAATTTATTAGAAATATATTTTGGGTGTATGCCTGTAGGTGCAATCTATGCTTTTATCAGATTTCTAACTCTATTTATTTTCAACTGCTACGGTGCCTGTATGTAGTATAAACTTTAGAAAATCTAGGATTCAATATAGGTAAATCTTACAACACTAATCCAATACACTGAAGACAAATTTGTCCCACTCCTGTTCGACTAGTTCGACCGAGCGGCAAACTATGGCACGAGACAAAGTATGGCGCAGCGGCTAACTATTGGGGCACTATGGGAAACTACTCCTTACTATGGCGAACTTGCTCCGCGCACCGGATGAGGGAATCCCCCCCCTCCCTCTCCGATATCTTGGGGGGGAGGGGGGTTTAACTGAATTGGAGATATTGGAAACTCATTGTGTGGCGACTTGGATTGTTATAGCCGCATAAAGACGGGGTGAGAGGGTTTAATTAAGGAGGTGTGTATGGGCTGGTATATTAGCAATTAAATAATACAATATAATTAAAATCAGCACTGCTTCAAATTTAAGACTTTAATACAAAATAAGTATCTACAACGGTGAAACATTCTTTTTACCCGACCGACTGCGTAACGCAAAGGAGGGTAATATATTTTTCCTCTGTGGCGCTCTAGAGACCAAACGCGTAGGCCGATTTCAATTATTTTTACTTCAATCGATTCATCTTAACCTGTCACTGAAGCCATGATTTTGAAATAAAATCAATATGGCGACAATTAGACGATATAAATTACAGGTACACATTATGATGTGTCTTAAATAACATTAGGAGTCATAGATCCACGCACTGCACACAGTGTTGCATGCGAAGTTCTGTTACCTTCTTGGGAATGAGTATTTTCCTGCAGTACAATGTTAATTTTAGATTTTCCTAGCTAGATCTATTTCATTTTATACATAAAAATAAGCATATCCGTCTAGCGTGAATAATAAAAAACTTCCAAATGGCACTAAACAACAAACTGCGATCCATATTATTTTCGCTTCCGGTTCCTTGTAAAACTATCCATTCTTCCCTCCGAGCTCCATCCATTACGGATGCACCTCACAGAGGGAGCTATTGTCGATAGCAGCTCATACAACCTACATGCGAGCTGTGTGTCTGTCTGTATATTAGGGCCAGTTATCACCGAGAAGCGAAGCGATTAGACGCGGCGCGCACTTTTCATACAATCTTCTTCTTCTTTTGCCTAGCGTCTTACTCGTTCAATGCCAGGATCCACTGTCAAGTTTATTCTACTCCACTTTGCCCAGTCTTCAGAATCTTCAGCGCTTTATTGGACTGCCGCGTGATTTAGGGCCTTGAATAGTATGGTAGAACTTCCATGCTGTACTGGGAGCGAAGGAAAAATTTAGAATGTTCCAGCTGCATTTCCTTCCGAGCATGCTGTAAAAACCAGCTAAGAGATCCGATGGTTTCAGTATATTGCAATTTAGGCGATAGGCTGACAACCTGTCACTACAGCAATATAGCCACAAATCTATATCATTCATAACCCTCAAAACTTCTCCAGACGTGGCGGAACGACCTTTGTTTTGGTCGTTTACGCTCTGCCTACCGCATTAAGGACAAAGGCGTGATTTTATGTATGTTTGTAATAGTATGGTCGAGTTGAGGGATCTTTTGCCGACGAAGTCTAGCAGTCTGCAGCTTACAGTTCCGTAGCATCGAAGTTTATTAGCCGACTTACCTGCGGCTTTTCCGCTACGTCATAGAGCGTTATACAATAAAAAACTTTATTTAATATGCAAAAAGATCGACATTTACTTCAGAAGCATGTTCCTTCGTGGTACAAATAACATGCATTTTCAAGCAGCTTAAGATCGCGCCGCGTCGCGTCGCTTCCCGGTGTAAACTGTCACTTACACAGGAGCTGTGAGCGTGTCTGTACATGACGCTGCCATGGAAAATTGCTCTTTTCAAATGTGACCTGGATTTCGAGGACTACAGAATAACTTGCGTGTAACATGGAGTAATATGATGGAATAAATGTGGTTATTATAGTTTGTTCGTCAACGCGATGACCCACTCCATAGAAGAAGAATTGTTGTCATACAATCTTTTCCAAAAATCATGATAATGTATCTATCTCCTTTTTCTCATAACATAAAACGATGATTTTGAACATCTATCTTAATTAAGGCGAAAAGGTAAGCCTTTGCGCTCTGCTAAATTCATAATTATTTGTGTGATTTTGTAGGATACAAAATCACAACATTTCACAATCACACAATTCTTAATTTTATTTCGTTCAATTATCTGTAGGTATTACATCAAAAGTTACAATATTACAGTAAACAAAGATAAATATATTTTTATTGGAATAATCTCAAAAGCTTTGCGATCCAATCAAACTTTTACTGAGCCTGTATCGAATACTAAATTTGATTTAAAATTCGCTGAAAAATTTAAAACTATTTTTAGCTTCACCGACTTTGCGGATATTTTTATTACCTGCTCATGCAATGCACAACGTAAATAGAAACCTTAATAATAGAATTCATCTATATCAAGTTGTTAAAAAAAAAACAGTTTTGTTGGTTAACCGTGAATCGCTCTGTCGATTGGTCGTCCTAAAAACCGTACGCACACCAAAAAAAAAGCCGTTCGTACATACACACATACAATCAAACCTATATCTCTAATGGGATAGGCAAAGTGTTGCCGACCTAAACAAGACCGTTCTGCCACGTTTGACAAGATATTGAATGAAATAACATGTATTAAATATATCTTTGAAAGAATGGTGTATATCCCGGTAAGCGGCAATGGATAATGGCAATCTGCACACACCTCGCTACGAATAACCGCTTTCCTTTGCAAGCGAAGCTCCTGGGAGCTGCTCTTTTAATGATGTCAATTCGGTAACAGCACGATACGAACTATTGTAAAATAAGTTCATATTATCAGTCATTTTCTGTTATAAGCCCACGTAACTTATAACTTTCGTAATACCCTTTCACAACACGATTTAGCTACTTTTCCCATAGATTCGTGGATTAAAAATCTTTATTAAATATTTCCTGATTTGATGAAAAACAAGTGTTCAAGGCTGGTGACAAGGCAGAACCAAGCAACTATAGGCCTGTATCTGTTTTACCAAAGTGTTTGAAAAAATCATACTCAATCAAATGCTTTCTCATTTTAATCACAATAACTTATTACATAACCATCAATTTGGGTTTACAAAAGGACGCTGCATTACAGATGCTGGTGTTGCCCTTTTGAATAAAATATTTAGAGCTTGGGAGGAATCAAAAGATGCCATTGGCGTATTTTGTGACCTCTCTAAAGCATTTGATTGCGTAGATTATGAAACTTTATGATCAAAATTGACACACTATGGAATCAAAAATGAAGCCTTGAGAATTTTAAATTCTTATTTGGACGATTTGATCCAAAAGGTAAACGTAAACAGAGCTAAGTCATCAGGGTCTCGTGTTAAACCTGCTGATATTGATTCAATTTTCTTTTTGCAAAAAACGGGCTATTAGAGCAATTTACAAACTCAGATGTCGTGATTCCCTAAGAGAATATTTCAAAGAGATAAATATTTCGACTGCACCGTCAATTTATAAATGAAAATATTATGTATGCAAGGAAAAATATTCATAGTTTTACCAAAAATGGTGACAGGCATAACCGGACCTAAGAAGCAAAAATAAAATTGACCAATCCCAGTTTAGGTTAGCAAAAGTTAGAAAAAAACATTTTTAAATATATTTTTTTAGTATTAGACAATATCGTTTAATACCGTAGATATTAGTCGTTAAGCTATATCAGAGGCCAGTGCTAAGCTTTGGCGGCTTCTCAAACTCTGACCTAATCTAGGATTGGGTCTGGTTTCCCTTCTGGGTTGCGGAGGTCAGATGGCAGTCGCTCTGTGTAAAAACCAGTACCCTCGTTCAGTCACCTAGATTAGGTAGCCAACCCCGAGAAATACGGGATAAGGCTAGGATGATGATGATGATGATTTTTTAGTATAACACAATACGTAACCATGTATTAAATTTGGCAGAAAGTCAATTTAAAGATACTATAAAACACATTATATCAGAAAGCCTATTATACTCGTAGGTTAGATGACTACACTAATGACAAAGATGTATGGAGCTCTGATATTTCAGTGAATCCTAAGAAATACGCACACATTGGTTACAAACCCTATTTTGAACAATAGAAAGGACAAAAGTAAGAATAAGACAAAACGAAGGGAGGGGCGCAAAGTGCGAGTTTCTCATGCTTCTTCTTCATTGTGATATAGTTTAATTTTATTTTGTATCACAGATATAATTTACTTTGTAATAGACTCGCTTGTGACTTTCTAAAAGTGTTCTTAGGAATCTATTTGGAAATAAATGATTTGACTTTTACAGCTGTCATTTTCTGGTCCCTCGTGATTAAAAAATATAGATGTGGAAGTATTTGAGTAAAGTCGTGTGCCACGCTGAATCGCCACATGTATTATTTATGGATGCGCGGTACACTTTGTATTATTTCGCGAAATTGGAAGCCTTTTCGCATTACGATTGCTGCTCTTAGAGTAATGTGAAATGTGTGCCGCTTGGCTGCCGGGAGAATATCACTCGACGAGAATGGAACATTTTTATTTAAATCCCAAGGATATGAACTTATTTGAACCCTCATTTACCTTCTGTATAGTCCAAATTAACTTTGTTTATTTTTATTTTGTCTATGATAACTTTTGAAAACATTTTAATTTGGCAATTATGAATCAGCCATGGTCTGTAATTAATATACAAGGCTTTTGACTTCAGTCTCAAACAGTAAAGACAGATAGAGCAAGCTTACTTGAGTCCGAGTTATGTATAAAATAATATATATATATACACCCAATTTTATTCTACATAAAATAATAATGTAGAAATAAAAAAGAAGAAATATAGAAGTACACAAAAATTATAAAAGCAGCACTAGTTACAAACATGACAACTTTCAAATAAAACATGAACTCTTTAATAATCCCGAAAGCTGTGAAAGGCAACAACGTAATAAAAAAATCTGGGTGAAAATGTTTTGTTCCTAACGTAATTATAAATTTTGCTAAAAGGCAAACAGATTAAAAACTTCACGGAATGAAAACTGCCGAAGCTCCAACAAGCTGTTGTAATATTTTTTCGGAGGGAAAAAAAAGTCGTGTTCCGTATTTGCGAAAACATAGCAAATATTGGCAGATTGAGAGATGTCCTTTGACTTTTGTATTTATTCAGTAGTCATGTATCTTGTATGTTGGACTGGAAGTGAAAAAAAAAACATAGAATGTGTCAGCTTCATCGTCTCCCGCATGCAGCCATGCTGTAAAAACTAGCTAAGGGATTCGAGGGTTGTAGTAATTAAGGCGATTGGCTGAGAACCTATTACTTTTGCAATATAATTATATTTAATCAATCTAAAATGACCCTCAAAGCTTGTCAGATATGGCGGAATGGCCGTTGCTTAGGTTGGTTGATGCTCTGCCTGCCCCATTAAAGATAAAGACGTGAATGTATTAATGTATGAAAGTCATTTATTAGTTAATAAATATCTTGGACGATGGAATATTTATTGCCCGTACGTATTAAATCCGTAAAAACTTAACCTTAACCTTTGTTTGGGTCGTTTGCGCTCTGCCTACCCCATTAGGGATAAAAGCGTAATTATATGTATGTATGTTTAAATGATTAACTACATTAGCCCCAGCTAATAGGGATTGTAGCATACATAGATACATATAATCACGCCTTTATCCTTAATGGGGTAGGCAGAGCGTAAACGACCTAAACAAAGGTCGGTCCGCCACGTCTGACAAAGTTTTAAGAGTTATTTAAGATACATTGCTTTAGTGATAGTTTGACAGCCCATCGCCTAAATTACAATACACTGAAACCCTCGGATCCCTTAGCGGGCTTTTACAGCATGCACGGGAGGAAAAGCAGGTGGTACATTCTTTGTTTTTCTCTCGCTCCCAGGCCAGAATGGAAGTAATATAAGTTTATATTAGGGCTCATCAATTATTTGTAATTTAAATATTATTAATATTTAATTATCAACAACGTTAGCCGCAGCTAATAGGAGTTGCATCATAAGCAGTGCTTTATCTTTTAAATATGAAACATATAGCATTAGCACTGCATATGACGTGATGTTCGCTCGATACTACACAGATTTCACCACATTCCAATTAGAACTCGGGTTAGCACTCAGTTAGGTTCCAATTATTCCTCTTTATACTATATTTAATATACCTACAAATCTATCTTAAATAACCCTCAAAACTTTGTCAGACGTGGTGGAACGACCTTTGATTGGGTTGTTTGTGCTCTGCCTACCCCATTAGGGAAAAAGGCGTGATTAAATGTATTTATGTAATCTTCTTTAATCGACTATGTTCAGCCATATTTGATTTTGTGTAAAGATAATCTCAGTTGGGACCTATCTTACGTACACTAAGCAGAAATATAAGTAAGTAGTATGCAAGCCAAGAGGCCTTTAGTGGAATCACCGCTTTAGTAAAATCATTCAGCCACACTTTGAGGTAAGTAAGTATCTTTCTGTCTTACGCTAAGCAGAAATGATAGAACTCAAGTCAGGAGGTATTTCGCAGAACCACCACTTCAGTAGTACGGCTGAACCGGACAGTTTAAAGTACATGGAATAATATTTTGCGGCATATATAGCTACGAGGCAGCCTTTTACTATTGTCTTTAGATTATACTATTAAATGTTCAATAAATAATACAATTGTTCTATTACGTACGTGCATAAATAGACACGCTTGTATCTTGTACGGATCAGACAGAGCATCAATAGCTGACTAGAAATCAAAATAAAACTGTGTCGGGCTGTCTTACTAGGATGACTGCCTTTTACTTAGAAAGAATAAAAAGGAAATATTCGGTACCAAAGCTAAAAGGTACAATTAGGAAACTTAAAAACTAATTTACTGAATAGCTACACTCGATACCGAAAATGTTCCTAGCTCAGTATAATTATGCTACAGTAGGTTACGCTAAATATTAAAAAACACAAAGTACAATAATTTCAAACAAAAAAACACAATACTTACAGTAAAGCGCTTAAATACTTCTACTGTTTTTTTCAGTATACCCGTGAAGAGTAGCAGCTCATACATTCTGTGTCTTAAGTCTTTCATAACCACAACAAAACATAACCTGCAACTCATGCACACCACTTGCACCCACTGTTCCAACTCCGAACTCGCTCGCATCACTTAAGCTACTTAACGCGAGTCACTTAGTGCCATAAACTCTTATATTGCCGGCTTAATTCTCTACTTAATGGCTTAAAGTTTCAGCTTGAAACTATTTTTACGAGGTGCGTCGAGCGTTGGGTGTTCAGGAGTCATTTTATTTGTTTTCGAGAATGCGCTTCAGTTACTTGTGTACTTTCTACATTACTTTTAAAGTGACATAAGTATATAAACCACTTTACATTACATCCTAAAAACACCATAAGTAACTTTTATATGTCAGCTGTGTTCATTCAGTGTGTAGGAATTTCAGTGATTTTAAGTATTTGAGGCATGTGAGCTCCATTGTTGACTGTTTCCCAGTCCATAATGACATAGCTTTGGTTACGGTTAGCTGTCCTAACCTAACACCTGAAATTCATTTAAATATATAGGGTCGATTTACATAAATGAAAAACGAAAATGAAAATATTTATTTACCGAACATGATTATAAACGAATTAGTATTTAGACAACATGCAGAATATTCTTAATTTTAGAACAGTTATACAGCGGACCCTGCACTAAGCGTAGCTTGTATCGCAGGGGCCAGATACACAATTAAACAGTTATAACATTTTGTGTGGTGATTACTAAAAATCGGCCATTTAACATACATACTTAAAATAACGCCTTTATCCCTAATGGGGTAGGCAGAGCGTAAACAACCTAAACAAAGATCGTTCCGCCACGTCTGACAAGGTTTGACGGTTATTGAAGATAGATTTGTAGGTATATTGCCGTAGTGACAGGTTGTCAGCCCATCGCCTAAATTGCAATATACTTACACCCTCGGATCCCTTAGCTGGTTTTTACAGCAGGCCCAGGAGGAAAAGCAGCTGGCACATTCCACGTTTTTCTCTTGCTCCCAGTCCAGCATGGAAGAAAGGCTCGATTTATATCAATCAACTACCAGATTTATAGCTTTTTTATAAATCGATCCCTCAATCTCCCAAGAACCTTATCAAGCAAGAATCTAACTTAGCGCGTGCCGTGATAATCCCCCTCTGATCAGTATGCGTCTCATCAGCCTCGGATCGCAATCAGATCTGATCAGCCGAGCCCGCATCGCAGGCCGGGGCTCGGAATGCACGCCCAAGGTCATTGAGCCAGACCCGCAATGAATACTAATGAAGGAGGCTAATTGGGACGCCATTTTGGACAGATTTGGATAACTAATGACTCGTTTTTTGCCCTACAGGGCTACAATCAGTGTTACGTGTTGAAATAACCACTTACACGAGAAACTACGTATACGTATGGACTACATGAAGAGAACTACTTTTTTCTTTCACCCAAAGGTTGCCTGGAAGAAATTGCTACCTTAGCAATAAGGCCGCCTATGTTGTACTTGTTTTTTGTTATCTTTTGTGTTGTATGTTGTATTATTAAGTGCAATAAAGTATTTTTATGTTATGTTATGTTAAGCTATCAAACAAAACCAGAGTTATTCATTTTGGCCGTTTTTGATGCTGTGAAAAGTATAATAAAATTCAGAATTACCTTCTATTTTATTTATGTATTTTAAACTATCAACTCTCAGTCTCATAGAAGCATATTAAGCTGCAGTGTGAAAAGTTTATGGCAGCTAAATGAAACACTGCAGATGTGCATTGAGAGTGCATTTGTTTTAGTGCACGACTTCTCTCCAGGCAGCGTGTGTATAAACACGGGCTTAGACGTGCTCATGAGAGCTGCGAAGTTGGAGCCTTTGATAGAAGAGCTTCTTTGGATACGTAGAGTTTCAAATACTAAAGAAGCGGCAATGTTAAAGTTGAAAGAAAAGTTATAAAATATTTTTATAATCTCATAATTTACGTAACGGCAGCAAAATTTTCTATGTTAATATTTTTAAATCTTTCAATTGCGTATTTGAATTCAAAACATAATTTCAAGCAGTTGTAATATTTTATTACTATTTTTGAGAATAACAGATAAAATCAATATATATTTTATACCCTACCTCATTTCATGAACCTCATACTTTAATTAAACAACCCTCAAAACTTGTCAGACGTGGCGAAACGATTTTGTCTGGGTCGTTTACGCTCTGCCTACCCCATTAGGGATACAGGCGTGATAGTATGTATGCATGCTTTAATTAAATAAACAAGTGAACGTTTAAAATAGCCTAGCTATAATTCATTGAACTGGTTTACAATTTTCTGAGTGGGTTTTATTTTGCTTTCCAGTTTATTATCTAACTTCCGTCAGGTCCAGTTAGTATGTAAGGGCCAGCGCACGCGATCAATTTTTATTATTTATCTCCAAAGTTGTGCGTCCGTGAGTGTAGGTGTGTGTATGTGAAGCGTGTAGGTGTGTGTAAGTATGATTTATTCAATTTGCGGGTGGTCGTAAAATTCCGTGCGAATCTTTTCGCTGCGGTCAGACGAATTTATTTCACCGAAATAAATAAAACGTATTGTTACGTTCCGTTTTTACGAGTTTGCTTTCGGTTTATTCTAGTCACAGAACGTTCCGATAAACCTTAGTCAGTGTTTTCTGACCACCTAGTAGCTATCGGCTTAATATGCCCTCCGAAGCACTGGAACTTTTTCTTTCAGACAATCAGGTGATTTTACTGCATTCTTCTTCTTCTGTCGAGTGGGTATCGAGTAATATCGAGTAACTGCATTGACTTACCAAATTTTAATTTTTTGATCCCCCTCGTGGGAATCGAATCCACGGTCTCCAGATCGAAAGCCTATAACTCAAACCACTAGAGACCACAAATGCAGTTATGTATTTCAGCAAAATAAATAAAGCGTATTGTTACGTTCCGTTTTACGACTTTGCCTCTGTTTTATTTTGTTTGTGTGATTTACTGAATCAATTGAGATGCTCATTAATTTGAACAATAATGTTATTGCTTCAAGTGACAATTTTTCAATATCATCATTATTTTATTGATGCGACATTTAATTGGACACTGCTTTGTTTTCTCGATGAAAGAGGCCTTTTATTTTATAATGGCTTATTAATTTGTTGTCGGCCTTTTGAACCTTATCATATTCTATAAATAAATTCAATGATTTAATTTTGTAAGAATACAAAAACCTGAACGGTTATTTTTGTTACACATTTTTTCTAAATAAATGTATTTAGCTTCACGTTGAAGAAAGATCTTAGATCACATTAGTACAAATAATTCTCAGAAACCAATACTCATTTCAATTACTTTTTATTGATATGGAATTTTATGGTTTCTTAGTACCTTCTATTGAATCAAAGTCGCGATTACTGTGATTCCTTTCAAATTAATTTCGTGACGTACCCTCCAATAAATTTATCTGGAGATTTCAATATCGCAGCCTTAGATGAGAAATGTAGCTCATATCCAGCGGCAGGGTGGTGTGACGTCACACGACGCAGGTGGCGCTAGTGGTCGGTAAATCATGAGCAAACGCCATCTCGCGGGCTAATGTGGAAGATCATACTTTATTACAAGTGATAGCTTAGTTAGGTCATGAAGAAATATATTTTTTAAGGATAGTTTTCTGTTGACACAGTATCATTTTAGGCAATATTTTTAAATTGCAAATACTCTATTACAAATTCTACAGGTAGATATATTTATGTTATCAAATGCAGCGATATTAAACTCTCGCGATTGTACTGAATGGAATCGAAATTTGAAGAAAATCTAGCGATTTAAGATCAACACAACTTAATAGGTACACCGTAACAGAAATAATAAATTTGTGATTCTAACATTTTATTTATAGCATACTAGCTTTTACCCGCGACTTCGTCTGCGAAGTTTTTTTTTCTCCTTCGTCCACTCGTGATTATCTGCAGCGTCTTGTAGGTCTGGTCCGAAAACATGACGATGGTGGCGGTGAAAGTAGGGTCAAACCCCTTCTCCCGTCATCGTTCCGTTTGAACCTACAACACGTCCCCCCTGTCCTACCCGTCACACGCATCCCTAAAGACTCATCATGTCTGTCCAGTCCTCCCATACATTCCTCCCGTTCATGACTCGCTCCAGTCGCTTCTGTTCCCTTTCCTCCAGTCTAACCTGAAACTTCTGTCGCTTCAGGGCACGTGTATAAAAGTTTCACAGATTATTAATACACAACACACATTATGAATTGAATTGCTGACAACATTTTAACGACATAGCGTGATGCACTTCATAGCATTCTTAATTCTTGCTGCCTGCTCCTCAAGTAAAGAAGCGTGATGAAATGTATTCTAAGTAAGTCCAAGTAACACAGAATAAAATAAAAAAAGGTTCCGTCATCCGTTTAGGTGTGAAAGAGCAACAAACAGACAGACAGACAGACAGAGTTACTTTCGCATTTATAATATTAGTATCGATATTAGTATGGATTTGTCCATAGAAACATCCAAAAAGGTTTGCTTTATATAATCAATATTCATCTAGCCTTCAGCATATACAAACAATTGTTGATGTCTTCGCTTTTCCTAAGGAATTCTCCGCTGCCGGGTTTCAGCCTAACCAATTACGCGCCGGATTAACGGTTCAAGGAAAAATTCTAATTAAAATTTTACGCTAGATTTTAAGCAAAGCTTCGACAAAATGACCTACTGGAATCTGTTAGCTTGAAAATTGCTTGATAAAGTGTTTATGTGGAGATATTTTGATTTTCTTATTCAGTTTTATTTATGAACTGGATTTTTACACAACGCTTTATATTTGATATTTTTTGCGGTAGTAATAATCTATGGTTGCTTTACTCTTAAAATATTTCATTACAAAGAACAACAATTACAATAGATAGTGGGTAGATAGTGTGGTGATAAATGATTTAGATACATAAATATAATCGCACCTTTATCCCTGATTTTATAAGGAATGAAAATGTTTTAGATTTGTAACCCCTTATTTTTAGATACAATTAAAAGTCTGTTGGATCAATGAAGTCTCTCTAAATGTTCTTATTATTAGTTTATCCAAACATCTAACTAGAACTTTCTTTCTCCTGTGTACGTACTACGTACACTACGTGACCGATCCAGGTTATCTCAGAACAAAAGAAGGGAAATGATTGGCCGTAGAACAACTACGTGCGTCCAAATGCTGGGGAAATCTGGAACATAGCCTGGATAGCAACGGGGATGTTGCGTTCTTGTTTCTAAAATAATCAGGAATATTCACTCGCAATAGCAGCTGACTGGAAAAATACACTTGTTTGCAGTTTTTTATACAGATAAATACTTATAATATGAATACATACATACATATAATCACGCCTTTATCCCTAATGGGGTAGGCAGAGCGTACACGACCTAAACAAAGGTCGTCCCGCCACGTCTGACAAAGTTTTAAGGGTTATTTAAGATAGAATTCTAGGTATATTGCTGTAGTGACAGGTTGTCAGCCCATCGCCTAAATTACAATATACTGAAACCCTCGGATCCCTTAGCTGGATTTTACAGCATGCACGGGAGGATATGCAGCTGGCACATTCTATGTTTTTCTCTCGCTCCCAGACCAGCATGAAAGAAACAAAATAATAAATTCGTTTCTGGCAGGACTCGTACCTGCGTCTCTGGAATGCCGGTTCATTACTCTACCAACTGAGCTACAGAAACGGTAGCAGGAGTGACGAATTAATCTTAGTCTTTCTTGTGCACACGTCACTATGACTTGTGCTAAGAATTCCAGAGACGCAGTTTCGAGTCTTCTCAGAAACGAATTTATTATTTTCTTTCTTTCCTATTGTATTAAACAAAAATAGCATTGCGAGCGCTAAAAACCCTTAATAATAGGAAAATACTTTATACAAAAGATTGTAAAGCTGTCTTAAAAGGGTTATAGGCTTTTCATGTTTTCAGTGAAAAAGAAACAGGAAAAGAGATTTTATCAATTAAATGGATAATCATTAAACATCATGGTATGTTTTTCATTAAATTAAGTATGTTATAAACTGTTTTTAAGTGTACAAGAATTAAGGTCAGTTCAATTGCTCTAAAAGCTTCTGCTTGATCTCACTTGGGAAGGATCCAGGTTTAAGTAAAACCTTTAGATGGATGGTTAGCCAGGACAACGAAACTAAGAAAACTAGACTTTAGATGGATGGTACGCTAAGGAAACTAGACTAATTGCAGTAGGGATGTGCCAATTTGGGATTTATTGTAAGAACACATTCCAACACAAACACAAGCTCAAAACAAAAATGGAATAGGATTTAAAGTGACAATGTGTCTTTTTACATTAAGCATTAAAATAATTATGAATAAGACAGATGATAAAAATAATAACGAAAATATATTGCATACGTCTAAACTATAAATAAATTATGTTATTTGAAAGTGTTAAAATAAAGTTCATGGACATTAAATTTTGCTTTATCCAAGATTACAATAATAACTATCAAACAAATTTAACAAAATCCGTAGTGTCGTTAAACCGCCTTTTATGCTTCCAGATTCCTTTGTACAGTTCTTATTTTTTAACTTTATAATATTTGAGCAGAGAATTCTTTCCGTTGGATAAGATTTTTTCCGATACTTTTGATCGGGTTTCAAAGGAGAAGACTCTCGAGTAGATAGCACTAAAGTACTTTAAAGTTGTGTCCTCGGTTTTCATATTTTTGCAAAAAAAAAAATTTTAGCACTTTTTCTAGGATAAATTAATGTACTAACATTTTAAACACTCGTTATCGTAATATCAAGAAGTTTACTCTGGTAAAAACAAAAAACTTTGACGAAAAAATTGGTCAACATTGTCAAATAAATTTGACCTAAAAATATATTTTCACCCACTTGCTCGGAAGTAGATTCAATATTTAAATAAAAACATGGATACGCTCTTTTCGGTACTCGAATTTGTAGCGGCTTGCAATTTCCGCAAACGACAAAAATAACCATTACCATCCGCTCCGCGAAGTCTTTAAAGTATACAATAGTATGGATTAGGTCTTTTTAAGTTCACAATTTATTTTTTAAAGCTAGAATGCGAGAAGTCAAAGGCGCCCTGCCAATTTAAAATGTCAATATATTATGGAAGAATCGCATGTTTGATGTTTATTTCTATTAAGTGTATTGTAGGCGATGGGCTGACAACCTGTCACTACAGCAATATACCTACACATTAAAATAACCCTCAAAACTTTATCAGACGTGGCGCAACAACCTTTGTTTAGGTCGTTTTCGTTCTGCCTATCCCATTGGGGATAAAGGCGTGATTATATGTATGTATGTAAGTATATTGTTGTTGTTTTCTCGCAAAATGAGAGAAAAATTTTATATTTTTCTCAGCCGAAACCGCAATATATGGTCTAGTTTACATTCTTCCATTCTGGCCTGGGAGCGAAAGAAAAAGGGGTTTCAGTATATTGTAATTTAGGCGATGGGCTGAAAACCTGTCACTATAGCAATGTACAAATCTACCTTAAATAACCCTCAAACTTTGTCACACATGGCGCAACGACCTTTGTTTAGGTATTTTAAGCTCTGCCTACCCTATTAGGGATATAGGCGTGATTGTATGTATGTATGTTTAAATTAGAAGGGTTCGACTGCGTCTCGGCCTTCCAGATTTACTCGGCCATATATTGTTCTTATTTCGACTTCTAAAGTAATGTACTATTCTTCGCTATTTCATACAAAGATGCTACGATGTTACCACCAAATGCCATAATTTGTAATAAATCCATTTAAATGAAATTATAAGGCAGCAGCTAAAAATTTCATTCTTTGTCGAAAATCCTTCTCAATTTAGAGCTTACAGTAACAGCATTAAAAATTCGCCTCAGTGAACTTCATTACGCAAGAAAAAATAATTTACACGTTAAAAAGCGTGAAAGCCTAATTTGAAAAGCTTGTCGCTGGCAGATTATCGCGACTCTCGCGTTCCTTCGCACAGAGTCTGTAAGAGGCTTATAATACCGATTGTCGACTTTCCAATGGGACTCTCTTGTTATTTTTGCTATAGAGATGTATGGTACTGGATTTTTTGTGTCAGAATCGCATGATAATAATGGTTCTAACGTCTTTTTAAAAATCTAACGTTTTGCGACCTTAAAGCTAAAAAATATATTTTTGCCACGTCCATTTGAAGCGCGACTTTAGTACAACTTTTGACACAAGCGACGGAATAGCGCTCAAGAAAACCGAAATTAGCTATAAAGGTCGCATTGTAGGATTTTTAGATTTGTTAACAGCGTCGCCAGATTTGCCAACTTTTTATACTGCCCCGAGCACGTTGGAACGGATATAAAGTAATACACATACGAAATAAGACAATATTCTCTCCCCAAAGTTGTGCCATATTACCGCCCAATACCTGTAATAGACTTACCTACTTGAAATATTGCACTTCACTGGCCCACGTGACTTTAGATGTTACTGGAGTTAAATGACGTCTGAAACATTACGCTCCAACTTGCTTCGTATTCTACTCCAAATCCCGTATTATTCCTCCCACGTCCACAGCTCTGTACTACCAGTAAGTGTTAACTGTCTGATAATCCTTGGCTACGAGCTGCCTACGGCGTAGCACTTTGCTACAAATCCCGTAGAGCTTGCTATGGCTGTCGTATTTTTTCTTTGGATGTTTAGTGGAACTGACGGAATTATCAGTTAGTGGGAGTCTGGAGGGAGCGGTTGTTGACTTTAGAACTTTGAGTAGAAACTTTGTCAACACTCGGTGTCATAATTTAAGCTATTAGCATTATTAGATAAGTTGCATTTCTATGTTATTGACAAAAAAGGTTATGTTTAGGTGGGGGAACAACCTTTGTTAGACAATTTACGCTCTGCCTACCCCACTTAGGATAAACATACATACATACATACATACATATAATTACGCCTTTATCCCTATTGGGGTAGGCAGAGCGTAAACGACTTAAACAAAGGTCGTTCCGCCACGTCTGACAAGATTTTGAGGGTTATATATGATAGATTTGTAGGTATATTGCCAAAGTGACAGGTTGTCAGCATATCGCCTAAATTGCAATATACTGAAACCCTCAGATCCCATAGCTGGTTTTTACAGCATGCCCGGGAGAAAATGCAGCTGGCATATTCTATGTTTTTCTCTCGCTCCCAGGCCAGCATGGAAGTAACTTAGGATAAAAGTGTGGTTATATGTATGTGTATGAGTGATATTTCTTGTGATTTTATAGGTATCTACTGCATCTACTTTTGTTAAAATTTCAGTGCAGAAAAAATATTATTATTGTATTGTTCCAAAGCAAATTACAATTTTGGTTGGTTTCATGTTACAGTTTTTGAGAGTATTTTCGCAAGTTACACCTCTCGAACCTTGAGGGTTTGCCCTCAGTCCTTTTCAAATATACCCCGAGAAATCGAATCGCCGGCATAAATATTGTACATGTAAATATTAGTGGACTTGTTTCATGTTAGGCGGAAGGGCATGTACACAACCCGGCTATGTCTGTACACAACCCGGCTATTTCTGTACACAACCCGGCTATGTCTGTACACAACCCGGCTATTTCTGTACACAATCTGGCTATTTCTTGTCCTTCTTTGGAATCGGTTGTGGAGTTGAATAATGTCCCGATGTACCGCGGTATCCACCTGATGACAAAGGAGTTTATGACGGCCATTCTCAAACCTTGGCTTAATATTTTTGTTGTATTTAAATTATTTCCCATACTTCAGCAATACTCTCTTCATTTTACATTATCCTCTACGCAAAGGTTGTCTGGAAAAAATCGCTTACAGCGATAAGACCGCATGTGTGCACATTAATTTAAGTTTATTTTTGTATTTCTCGTCTTTTGTGTACAATAAAGTGCTTTTACTTACTGATTTAATTACTTGACCGGCACTGATGGTTAACCTTGGCCTGCGAAGGACGGACCCGTTGATCAGTCCGCAGCTTGCATATTTCTTTTTAAACTGGAGATTATCTCTCATAGCTATAAATTGTCAAATATCAACTTTGTGTTCCCGAAATTAATTGAATCCACGCCTCCGGATTGCAGAAATCAAGGTTCATTCCACTGGACCTTGGAGGCAGCCTGTTTAATGTTTCACTGGGCACAGATAAATATATAGTAAACTAGCGACCCACCCCAGTTTCGCATGGAAATTATCAGCATTTCTCTACTATATTATGCATGTATTATACATAATATAAACCTTCCTCTTGAATCACTGTATCCATTAAAGATTTCGCATCAAAACCCGTTGCGTAGTTTTGACCAAAACAAACCCGGACAGAAAAAGCGACTTTGTTTTATACTATGTAGTGCTGGTATGAAGCATTAAATATAACTCGGCTAAAACATTAAATTATTTTGATGTGTCAAATATTGTTATTTTCACTAATATTACACACAAATATCACTCTTTTTTTCCTGACTGTCGTTTATAAATCTTTTTTTAAATATAAACGTTTTTAATAAAATCTGAATGAATGATTAAAATATTTACCTCCATTTGGAAATTAATTTTCCTTACTGAAATCATGTTGAAATGTTAATGAATGTCAATTGAACCTTATAATTTGCTCTTGTCGTATAATTTTCCATTTCGTCTAAAACTGAATTAACAATTTTCTGGTCACATTCAGTTAATTTAGATTTTAATGATAATTTAAAGAGTACGGGGTCGTTGGATTGTTCTGTTAATTATGAATTAAATTTGCGCAAAACATTTGAGCTATTTATAGCACTCATTTATTAATTAAATTGTCAATCTCATTTCCTGAAATGAATTCTGAGAAATATTTAATCTGTACTTTGTCTCTTTTCTATAGTCGGTAAAACATTTATAACATTTAGTGGGTATACCACCCTCTAACTTTCGATTGTCATTTTTATTTAGCCCAACAATTTTACTATTTACATCTTTTGTACTGAGTGTAAGGGAAAGCGTCCCGAAAACTGATAGAGATTGCTCAATCGACGAAACCGAATAACTTTTACCCGGAAATCCGGGCCGGAATTTCAGGCCATGAAAAAAAATATATCTTCCCATACATAATGACCACCTCGATCAGATAATTTGTATGGAAAGGCAAATATATATTTTTTTATTTTCTGATAAAAGTTCCTGCTGATAGTTGTTCAGTTTTGTTGACTGAGCAACCCTTCCAGGTTGCGGGACGCTTTCCCTTACACTCCATATATTATAGGCCCTCTGTAGTAGCGAAGCATTGATTGATTGATTTACTAAAAGGGAAGGCGTGTCCCAGATTCTTGTGGTTACATTTTTCGTAGGTCTTATTCGTTTACAACAAAAAGATTTGCTTAATAAAAAGCGGCTTTATATTCTTTTTAAAAAACAAAAAAAGATTTTAGTTCTTCCGTTACATCCAACTATTTCCTTGAAAGAAAGATCAGATTTGTTTTTTCCTCAAAGTAAGTCGGTACTGGATGTGGCGAGTCTGGCTTGCTTCAACAAGACGGCTGAATCTTTGTTGAATTCTTTAGCTCAGGATTCAGAAAGCTTTGTCCACTCCGACACTTTGTTTATTTATTTATAGAGATTTGCGTTTCGTTCGGTTGGCTAAAAGGGTCCTACTAGGTGTTTATATCTCGAAGAAAAAAATGTTATTTAATTTCATGATGTTTTATTTTCTACTAGACTAAACTACGCTTTGGTCACACAATCAAAACAAACAAATTGTGTATTTTTTTATAATGTTATGTTACGTAATGATTAAAGTGGGGTCAATATTTAAAAATGTAAACTGTAAAATGAATGTCATGTAATGCAATGGGGCTTGTACCCTGAAATAAAGATTTTTTATATTTTATTTTATTATTTTTTTTTTATCCCTATATCGATATTAATTTGTACTTTATGTATATCGCTTACCTAAAATCTTAACTCTTCCTTTTGACTTTGCCGTAGATTGATAATAGTTTAACCATGTCCTATCGGCGTTCAAACGAACAACTAACCAATAGCTACGTAACACAATTCTTGAAAGGATGGCGTGGTAAAGACGGCTGGGTCAGGCGAACCGCGAGGTCTGTCGCCTTCACTCGAAACTTGTGAAGTATTCCACTACTCCTCGAAACGAGATGCTGCAGACTTCATCAGATGCCACAGCCACTTATTTTTACTAGGAATATTTTATCAAAAGGTGAAATTAGATTATTCATAAATTTGATTTAATCATTTAATCAAGAGTCTAAAACGTGTGCTTAATATATTTTTGTGTTATAAGTGATATTTTAATTTAGATTTTGATTTAATACATACATACATATAATCACGCCTTTATCCCTAATGGGGTAGGCAGAGCGTAAACGACCCAAACAAAGGTCGTTCCGCCACGTCTGACAAAGTTTTGAGGGTAAATTAATGGCTCAAACAAAAAGTTATAGTTATCAAAGATTCGTTTAAAAACCTAATGAGAAAACGTATTCTTAAAGCAGCTTTATTTATAGATAAGAATACCTCTCTCTATCTCTTCAGGAATGATAAACGCTGTCATAACGAGCAAATTTCTTAGTTTATAAAGCCAATCTAATCTTCTAAATGAGTTAATCATGTCCAGTTTAATGTTTTTCTCTTTATCTGATAGCTCCGCTTTGATTGGGGCTGGCGTTTTATTTAGCTGACTCAGTACGGACCAGTTCAAATCGAGAAGTGATACGACGCGGCGCACACTTTTTTGAGAGTGTGAAATACATACATATACATATATACATATAATCACGCCTTTATCCCTAATGGGGTAGGCAGAGCGTAAACGACCCAAACAAAGGTCGTTTCGCCGCGTCTGACAAAGTTTTGAGGATTATTTAAGATAGATTTGTAAGTATATTGCTGTAGTGACAGGTTGTCAGCCCATCGCCTAAATTACAATATACTGAAACCCTCGGATCCCGTAGCTGGTTTTTACAGCATACTCGGGAGGAAATGCAGCTGGCACATTCTATAGAGTGTGAAATTATGCAGAAATTCATAAAACTTCACTTGGCGGCGTCGCGTTACGTCGTGCTGCGTCACGCGGTGCAACCCGCATTTATTGTTACATTGAGATGCATCTTTAAACATATTCACGTGGCGTCGCGTAGCTTCCCGGTGTGAATTAACCCTAAGTGGCCGCCGTCAGCCATTTCATCTTCGAGATTCTCTTATTTTTACGGCATCGGATTTATTTGAATGCGTCACTCTGTGGTGAATTAGATAGCTATTAACTTGAGAGAACATTTGGGATTTTTGGGTGCAGTTTTAGTTTCCTGTAGTTAAATAGAATAGAGTATACTTTATTACATAGAACAAGTTTAACACAGGCTTATTGAAAATAATCTGTATAAAATGGCAGTCTTATTGCAATTATAATATATCAAATTCTTCCACCCAAAAGTATTAATAAAAAGTACCTAGTGTTATTTTAAATCTGCATTTTATAAAAAAATCATTCATTCTTTTTCTTAAAGTGAAGATTTTCTTCTTGATGTACGGCCCGATGCACGTTGGTGATAAGAGTTTTTAAATCACCTACATCTATTAGGCCTCTGACATGGTTTGTGTAACGACCACTGAATTCAGTAAAATATCAGTAATCATGATTAAAAACGGGAAATTTACCGAGGTTTTCCATTTTTGTGTGATTTCAACGCAGTTTCATGCGTTATGATCACGCAGCGACTGAGGTAAATTTTCCGTTTTCAATCATTATAATGTTGATACCCGTTAAGAGTTTCAAAAATACTATCAGTAAATCTGTCAGTTTATTTTCCGTTTCGATGGTAGGGGATGGAGTAAATAGTGTTACTGGTCCCAAAGACGAGATTTAGTGCAAACAGCCGTTGCCTTTCGACTGATTCTTTACTTAACATTTACTAATTAAAGCTGCACTTCAGTCACTTGGTAAGGGAATAAAGGAAACATAATGAACCAATTAACATCACGTATTACAAATAAAACAAAATGAAACATTTATTTATTAATCGGCGAAATTACAATTTGAGAAATAATACTTTATCTCATTCATTGACATGAGTAAAAATACATGTAGGTTTTTAATAAAATGTGCCGTCAGTTCGTGGAAAGAATAATTATTAAGAGAGTATATTCGCTTTCGTAAAGGAAATTATATCAATTTATTGAAATAAAATAAAAACACGTGGAGTATGTTTCACGTTCTCAGTTTTCATTTTGATTTACCCTTCTTTTATTTTATTCATTTCAGATCAGAGAGTCTTCAAAGATAAATATATAAATATCCCTTTGTTAATACTGTGCACTTAATGACCTTTGAACTCATTCGACACTAAAAACGACCCAAAAGTAGCTCGTCCTAAATCATAATGGTTCTTATTCTGAACGATTATTAATCTTCTTGTCTCTTCTTAAAATAATTAACAATTTTAGTCATCAGATTTCTTTTAATACCCATCATAATTTGTGAATTTATAATTAGGCAAGTTCAAAGTCATATAAACGATATAATTAAGCATACAAATTTAATAACAATGTAAGATCTTGTTATACTGGTAGTTAATTACTAGAACAAGTAGAACTTTAGTAATTAAGTAGGTAATTACACTTCAAGTTTCATAAAAGTTTTCGTGTCTGATCTTTCGTGGACACAATTGGAGGAAATTCATAAAAATCGACTACGTTTTTATAAAAGACAAAGTATTCTTTTTGTACCATAAATCGGACTTGGTTTTAATTAATTTTCTGTGTAAATTCACGCACTCAAAGATCAGCCAATACTTATAAATTTTATAATTTAATAACATCTACCGACATTTTAATAATACAAAATACATTTCTTTAAGAATAATTCACGTTATTTTTTAAATCCAGGTCAAAGAATTAATAAATTCATTTCAAATAATTTATATGAGAAAATGTTCGTTAAAGGTATTGGTTTTCATTAAACAATATCCGCATTCTGATATTTCATTTATTATTATTAATATTTCCCTTTGAACCTTTTGTACAATTCTTACAAGAACAAATCAGGATATATTTTGACAGCCATCTTGGACCATATTTCATAATCATAAATTATTCAAAATGGCGGACGCGTATTTTAAATAAACAAATAAAATAAGAACAGGAAACTGTTTCTGTCGCCACTCCATAACAAACACCGAAACGAATCACGTACGCAACTTGTAAAGGGTTCCTGCCACACCATGTATAACACATTTGTTATTATCTCAAAATAATAAAATGCAAGCGAAAATCGCCTTTAATACGAGGGCGCAAGTTATGGATTTGTCGATGCGGGTGTGCAGAATGTATGTCATGATGCTACAATCTGTATTTTGGAATAAAATATGGTTGACGGCCGCGCTCCTCCCCTTTTGCTGTTTTTACACAGATAGTTTTTGCTGACAATTTTGAAACAAAATAAAATGCTTTTAGAAGCTTTTGATGTATCTGAAATCCTTTTACTAAGATTATATCATACAATGAATTTTATAAGGTTATATTTTTAGGGCGGTTTTGCACTGTTCGTATATCTGTGTAAAATTATATGGATTGGCGCGAAAATGTTTGACAGCTTCCATTTATTTTTCACGGATATAGATACATATACGGAGCAGTGCATAACTGCCCTTATTATGTATGTTATAATGCCATGTCTTGGGGATTATATATTAAGAGTCCCGGACTTTTGGAAAGCGTGCGTGGGGCCGGAGCCAACACATAGAGGCCCTTTTAAACAACTTTAATATTAGTTAAGTGACACTAGCCGGCGGTTATCCCTGTATGCGCTATAGAAGAACCTACACCCAAGGACAACCCTAGGTTAGTGTAGAACTATAGAGGAAAGTGAAAGCAAAGGAACCGGGTTATTGTGTGGAAGTGATAGTGGACTGGGTAATTGGGATATTGGCACTAGGGTTCATCGGTTCGGTTGACGTCGGGTCATAATCTTGTATGACAAAAGAAGAATTGAGTATATATTTTCACCTGTTAAAAGTAATATATAAATAACATAACATATTAAAACCAATAAGCTATCAAAAAAAAAAAGAAATATGGCTTCGTATTGTATGCATATACATTGCAACCAAATGATTTTCAAAGCGTTTTCAGTATGGATTCGATTTGTCTCTGTAACAATAATGTCGTCCACAAACAAACAGAAGGCACAGAACGACAACCACTACATCGCATCGCTTATTCTCACGTTCTCACTCAAACTCACGGAACATGAGGCCACGATGAAACTCATTTACTTTCATAAAAGTCCGTAAAGGGGTAAAAAACCTCATTAAATTAAGTTAAGTGGTAAAGAATCTCATTAAAACAAGTTAGCGTTATTTTGCAGAAGATCGCCATAAAAAAGATAATAATTATACCTACTTTGTTATTTCCATACGAGTGAACGGATTGCCCTCCTGTACATACAAATGCACATGAATTAGGACATCACTTCATTTTGTCAAAATCATAGCACTGAAATCCTGATCAGAGTGTATGGAGCGTGTTACTGGCTTGAATAGATATCAAACCGATGAAATTGTGACCAATCTAAGTTGTCAAAGTGCTAAAGCACTTTTGATGTTTAGGTCGGTTTTGAGACTGAAAAAGTTCAACCAAATGCACGTTGAAGTTTCCGTACTATCGAAATAGTAATCGTCTCGATTCTTGGAAGTCTTCTCGCGAAAATGTTTGTGTCATTAATCTTTATCCCTGGAGCTATGTTGTGTAGCTCAGGAGGGTCGTAACTGAGTTTTGTTTCGAGATGGCCCAATATCCCCTCTGAAGGGTTGCTGAATTGTTTCCATTACTTCCATTGATTGTTTTGTCAACCGCTGGTTATTAATCAACTACTTGTTATTTTGTGGATTTCTCTGAGACAGAAAGCGTATTTTCTTTCGACCCATTGGCTTCGTCTGGTATTATGTTCATCATCATGGGGTGCCATTTTATAAGATTGATCCTCGAAGGCAAGATTCCTGGCAAGACACCACCAGGCTGACCTAGAAGAAAATGGGTAGATGATATCATGGAGTGGACCAAGCTTCGTTATTATGACCAGTAAGAGTGACTTTAGATCGCACTGGTTTCCACATACTGACCTCCAAACTTCAATTTGAAGATGGTATTATGTTGTGGTTATAAAATTTATCACATGTGAACAATATATTGCGATGACATTTTGGTTAAAGTCAATTAATTTTCGACTTTGTCATAGCTACCTTTTTCTTAGACCAGAGTTAAGAGTTGAGCCATTGCAAAAACATAAAATGAAATCTCTTTGTGTGATGATAGAAAATATGAGGTCCTTCCAAGAAAACTCCAATCCCATTTTTTTATGTAATAAAATAAAGCAATAGGAACCGCTGTCAGTTCTCATCAGTATCGACTCATCCTTTTCTTCGGATACATATTAGCGAGTATATTATTTCTCCTTAACGACAAATACTTTTGATATTATAAAAGTATTATTACAGTCGATGGATTTTGATTACTCTGGCCAAAAATAAATCTTCATGTCAATCTGAACGCTGAATACGATCAATTTTAGATTTGCGTAATTATTGCCGGAGTGAGTTTTTCCATCTTCGATGCGCAACGATGTTGGTGAATAAATCAAAAATATATTAAATCGTCTTTTTTTTGTTCCAGGTAAATTGAGGAAAAATCTAATACCTCATAATACACACCGAAAAGAAAATGCTCTTCTAGTTCTAGTAAGTTTACTATATTATTTTATAACAGACACAAGCGCACAAGTAGATAGGTCAACTGATGGTATGTGATTGATCATCGCCATCCAACGTCAACATCTTCAACACCCAAGGTCTAAATTCGTTTCATAAAGTAAGTTAAGTTTCCTGTGTAGGTACATTATTGCACATTACACTTATACGTCGAAAGAAGTTTCTGTTGAAACGTGTGTACCGCTCTAGTAAACTGCCATTTATCCAATGTAATAAGTACTAAGTATTTACGTTCTCATATAAAACAAATTATTCGAGCGATGAAACCTCATTACAATATTTCAACCTAAACAAAATAAATCCACAGCTAATGACAAAATAAAAAAATAAATTGACCTTCACCGCTTTTATTTCTCTGTTAAGATTCCACGGTGCCTGTTTGTCGTTTAAATTCGACAAAAAGAGGACTTTCTTTGCTCGCGAAGAGATTGAGGGCGCATTTTATGAAGACACTCAAAAGATAAATTACGTCCCGCAAACGGATTCGCGGTTATTTGTGTAATACGAATCTCTTCCAGGCATGCCACAAAGTGGATAAAGAAATGAAGACGCAACTCTATGGAAAATATAGTGTTACCGTTAACTGTAGAAAATCTGTAGAAATCGTTGCTGTAGTTGCTTTATGTGTCTCTGCAATAGTGAACATACATTTCGGGGAGTGCGCGTTAGCACTTCATGACCTTATACCCCCCTCCCCTTTCCATCTCCGGAGCACGAGGCGTGGACAGGGGTTCCACCCTTATGTCGTGGACATACCACAAATTCGCACAAAGCGGTTCGCTTCCACATTCTTAATGCGAACGGCTAAGGAGTGGAACTCCCTGCCGGCGGATCTGTTTCCGGAATAATATAACCTGGGCCTTTTCAAGGCGAGAGTGAATAGGCACTACATAGGTGAGTATGCTTCAACATAGTCCGCATCGTCACTTTCCACCAGGTGAGATGGCGGACAAATGCTCGCCTATATATATTAAAAAAAAAAAAACAAACGGAAGGTGGAACGATAAAAAACGTAAGATTTTGTCGTGAAAACTATTAAACTGATTTTAATAAAACTTGCATAAGACTAAATCACAAGTATTAAACTCAAAACAATCGAAAAATGGGTGAAGATATCGGTCAACATACACAAATAAAACACAATCAAAAAAATAACCTCTACTTTTCATCAAATAGTTTTGTTAAACGTCAATTTCTGCAAACACAACTTGGCGAAGCAAAGACTTACTCAACCTCGTTCCCTTATTGGTGAAGATCCGTCTTACCTATCAATTTAGTCTGAGGCTCTGCTTAATGACATATCTCGCGATGCTTTAATATTTGAAGGAACCGGACCCAGTTTATTAGAACTCAAATTAAAATACGACTTCCGAGATGGGAAGCATTTTGTTGGGATATTAATGTTTGCTGAGAAGCCAATCTAAACACAAACCATTTTGAGTCTTACTTTGAATATGATTTCCTGAGTGGCTTAAAATGTAGTAAGGTAAAATGGTTGTGTTATAATAGGTATTTATATAATGTTTTCATATTTACGCTCTGCCTACCCCATTAGCGATAAAGGCGTGATTATATATATGTATGTATGTTTCATAGTTATTTTAAAAGCGATGATCGAAACCTAGTACCTAATAATAAAAGATTTTATCAAACCAGCGTTTTGGGTTTATCTGTAAAATATAAACATGTTCATTAGTTTCTTTCCATGTTATATTTATTTTAATCAAAGCGGATCCAGCTTTGATTAATTCATTCGATGTTACCCGCAAAACCACGATCATTTATCTTATAGGTACAGATACTGTTTTGATGTGAAAGTAGTTCAAACGGACTTGTCTTGTCTGTAGGGCCTAGGTTCAGGGTCGGTTCTTTGCCTAGGTTCAGGGTCGGTTCTTTGCCTAGGTTCAGGGTCGGTTCTTTGCCTAGGTTCAGGGTTGGTTCTTTGCCTAGGTTCAGGGTCGGTTCTTTGCCTAGGTTCAGGGCGGTTCTTTGCCTAGGTTCAGGGTCGGTTCTTTGCCTAGGTTCAGGGTCGGTTCTTTGCCTAGGTTCAGGGTCGGTTCTTTGCCTAGGTTCAGGGTCGGTTCTTTGCCTTGGTTCGATAAAGTACAAAAAAACTTCTGAAATGGAGAATAATCTAGCTCACATACGCACCTAAAGCTTATTATTCTATTTAAAGCTGGTGATAACGTAATATCTGAGCAATTAGTTATTGCAAAGCGCGTTTGCCTGGCTGTCTAGATTCTTACCTTAAAAACCTATAATATAGTTAGAACGAAAAACACTAAGATATTTTTAAGGTACATATTAACATCATATACGGTCAAACTAGCAGATTAAACATTCAAAATACTAAGAGCCGTATTAATAAACAGCACTTGAGACTAAAAGCTAGTTTGAGTAAGTATCAGAAATGTCATTTCAGTACAATATGACCTGTCAAATACATACTTAATACTGCTCTGAATATTAAGATAGTTTTATAAATACGAGTCTAAGAAAACAGTATCAAAATCTAGTAGAAAAATAGTAATAATAATTCAGAGAAGATCACTAAAACGATCGAACCCGCAAGCAAGAACTAGTGTCGAGCAGAAAGTCATCGCTAGCTATTATTTCCTTCTCACTTCCTCAAGTTTCTTGCTTCAAAAGAATTCTGCCGATCGTTGTTAGGGGTGTTCCAAGCTACCTTTAGACGGTTATCGTGAATAATATCGTCTTGACCTTTTCTGCCATCGATCGTTCGGGAATCAAAGTACCCACTGATCAGATTTTTACGTCAGTAAGATTTCTTTATTATTTTGTTTGTTTGGTTTTAATTACGCTTGCTAATTGTATATTGAACCTTCAATATCTTCTGAATAAAATCAAAACTTGTCAAGCTATTGCCTAAATTATTTGTAATCCATTGCAAACGTGGATCCTGAACTTCATTTTACACTAGTTTTATTGCTCTCAGTTAGCTCTGTAAATAGACGTATACTGGGTATAAAGGACAGCGTCCCGCAAACTGATAGGGGTTGCTCAGTCAACGATACTGAACAACATTCACCAGGAAATTCTTTCAGGAGATGAAAAGAAAATTTGACACTTCCATACAAAATGACTACCGATCAGTTTGTATGGAAAAGCATATATTTTTATTTCCCTAAAGAATTTTCTGATGATAGTTGTTTAGTTTCGACTGACTGAATAGCCCCTATCAGTTTGCGGGACGCTGTCCCTTACATCCCGTATAAATATAAATACATTTAGTCATAACTAAAATAATTACGCGCACAATAGGCTGTGATTCATCCTTAACTAATAATGGTGCTAAGATAAAAGCGAAGGCAAAGAGTGAGCATCAAAAAGATTAATTAACGACAGAATTCTACATAGATCTGACGATAGATCAGAACATTTTAACCTTAAAAGGCGGTTCTAGGAAAATGGAGAGGAAAATACTTTTGTTTTTTTCTTTGCAAAGGAAATGACTTGAACTTAAAGCGAAGCAGTGTATGTAGTAGTGAGGTAGGTACCTTAGCTCGAGGATTCTGCCGCAGCGGTAAGCAAATCAAAATGCAGCTTCACTTTTCACTATATAATGTTTAATCACATGAAGACACATATAGTTAAAACACAATATTAAATGGCAAAGCAAAAGCGTAATAGAAACTAATAGCACAAAGGATTACAAAGCCACGCGAGCGAAAAAGGCGGGAAAGCGCTATACAGGAGCAGCGTGCATTCGCCGCCTCGATCAGTTTCTGACTGGCAAGCCCTGCCGCGCAGCGGTCGGGCGCGGCGACTCACGAGTCACGTGGTCGTGCGCTTGCGCAGGCACTAGCCGCACGGACAGGTTTCGAACAATACAAAATATCTACTAATAATAAAATAGCGCGGTCTGTCCGTGCGTAAAAATATTAAATATTAAAATTAGGTAAAACATGACAATTAATTATAAGTATGTTTATTATAAATGTATATATGTAGTTTATTATAATGGTGGCGACACGCCACATCACCCCCCTTCCAGATCGTCCTATGGGCGATAATAATCGGGAAAATGAACTTTTCTCCCTGACCGCGTCATTCTGACAATGCTTTTATCAGTATCAGGTGGCAGATGTGAGCCCGTACTAATTGTGTGTTTGCTTGTACGTGTGTTGAGGTGAGTAGGTGTGACTGCGCCTGGCTGTAAATGAGTAGGTGAGTTTGTGTGTATTGGCTTTTCTGTGTCTTGTAGGGTATAGGCCGGTTTGATTCGGTCTATTGAAACCGACATTTCAACTCCCTTCACGAGTAGCTTGAAGACCTTGTCACCACGTTGAAGAACTTCATGAGGTCCAGAATATGACGGTTTAAGCGAGCCGCCTATTGTGTCGTCCCGCAAGAAGACATGAGTAGCTGTCCCCAGGTTTTTGAAAACGAAAATAGGTCGCTTACTACAATGCCTAGAGGCTGGCGAAGGCCGAAGGTGTTGCACATGACTTCGAAGACGGGACAAGTAATCAGTTATGTCTACAGTCTGCTCAGCCTGTGCCTGGAAGAAATCTCCTGGCAACCGGAGCGGCTCACCATAAACTAACTCAGCAGATGATGTGTGAAGATCAGCCTTGTAAGCGCTACGGATCCCTAATAGCACCAGTGGAAGTGATTCAACCCAGCTGGAATTGGCATGGCAGACGATTGCAGCTTTCAGCTGTCGATGGAACCTCTCGATCATGCCGTTACATGCTGGGTGATATGCTGTAGTCCTTCTGTGATGAAATCCTGCTATCTGGGCCAGTTTCTGAAAAAGGGTCGATTCAAACTGCCTACCACGGTCGGTAACAATGTCTGTAGGACAGCCAAAACGAGATATCCACCCGTCTAGTAGTGCCTTGGCTACCGTCTCGGCTGTCATGTCTGGGAGCGGTATCGCCTCAGGCCAGCGCGTAAACCTATCGATGGCTGTGAGGCAGTAACGATATCCCTGGCTTAAAGGAAGAGGGCCAACCAGATCTATATGGACGAAAGCAAATCGTTTGCGGGGTACCTTGAAGTTACCCAGAGGTGAAGATACATGCCGGGTAACTTTTGATCGTTGGCACGACAGACAAGCACGAACCCACTCACGACAATCCCTCCGAACGCCAGGCCATATATACCTTTCGGCGACCAACTTGGCGGTTGCACCTGTGCCAGGGTGACAGAGCGAGTGTAAAGCCTCGAATACCTGGCGACGCAAAACCTCGGGTACGTATGGTCTGGGCTCACCTGTACTGACGTCGCAAAAGACAGCTGTTTTTGTACCTGGAATGACAATCTTCTTGATACATAGGGAGTTGTCACCCTTTAACAGCAACTCGAGTTCCTTGTCAGCTTGCTGACATAAGGCCAAGTTGTCGAGGCTGACTGGTTGGGATATTTGGTCAACCCTGGAAAGTGTGTCAGCAACTATGTCGTCCTCACCCGAAATGTGCCTTATGTCAGTGCTGAACTGCGAGATGAAGTCCAGATGACGCCACTGCCTAGGTGAGCAGTTGTCTTTCCGCGACTGGAAAGCAAAAGTTAGTGGCTTGTGATCCGTGTAGATCACGAAATGCCTAGCTTCGAGCATGTGTCGAAAATACTTCACACTTTCGTAAATTGCGAACAACTCGCGGTCATAAGCCGAATACTTTTGTTGGGCCGGGGTCAGCTTTTGAGAAAAAAATGCCAGCGGTTGCCAAGCATCTCCCTCCACTTGCTGTAAACTGGCACCAATAGCGGTCTGCGAAGCGTCTGTTACCAAGACTAGTTCGGAATCGCAGCGTGGGTGAGCAAGCAAGGTGGCCTCGCAAAGGCTATTTTTGCAGGCTTCAAAAGCGATACACTGATCCCGATCGAAGGTAATAGGGTGAGATCCCTTAACTGAACCCTTAAGCAATTCATGCAACGGAGCTTGGAACTTTGCAGCCCCGGGAACAAACCTGCGGTAAAAATTGAGCATTCCGAGAAATCTGCGCAACTCTTTAACGGTTTTCGGTGTGGGGAAATTCTTAATGGCGTCAACCTTGGATGGCAGAGGTTTGGTACCCTCTGAAGACACGCTGTAGCCTAAGAAATTTACCTGTGGGACGCCGAAAATGCATTTGGCGGTGTTGATCACCATACCAAATTGCTGAAGCCTTGTGAAAATCTGCCGAAGGTGGTCCTCATGCGTCTTCTGGTCCTGTGAAAATACTAAAAAGTCGTCAAGGTAGGCAAATGTAAAATCCAGTCCCCGCAGCATTTCGTCGACGAACCGCTGAAACGTCTGTCCGGCATTACGAAGACCAAATGTCATAAAAGGGAATTCGTAGAGGCCAAACGGCGTTGAAATGGCGGTCTTCGTGATGTCTCCAGGGCTGACGGGAATCTGATTGTAAGCCTTAACGAGATCTATTGTAGAGAAGACTTTGCAGCCGACAATGCTGTGTGAAAAGTCATGAATATGACGAATTGGATATTTGTCGGGTATAGTCCGTGCATTTAACATGCGGTAGTCGCCACAAGGGCGCCACCCATTGTCCTTTTTAGGAGCAAGGTGTAAGGGCGAAGACCAAGCGGATTCAGAAGGCCGACAAGTCCCGTTTTGTAACATGGCTTCGAACTCTGTCTTAGCAATTTTTAATTTGTCTGGCGCCAACCTGCGAGGAGCACAAGACACTGGAGGCCCCGGTGTGGTCCGTATGTGGTGTTCAGTGTTGTGTGTGGGTGTCCGGTGAATGCCAGATGGCCTGGTGATATCCGGGAACTCAGTTAAAATGTTGTGATACACAGTGCTACCACCAACCACCTTAACAGAAAAAACATCGTCAGATTGTTTTGCGAGCGAAGCCGGGGTAAAAAGGGTTGTATTGCCATCTATCAAACGTTTGTTACGGATGTCTATTAACAAGTTAAAATGTGATAAAAAATCTGCCCCTATTATCGCCTTAGATACGTCTGCCACTACAAATCGCCAAGCATAGTCACGGCGCAAGCCTAGGTTTAGTACTAGGTGAACATAACCATAAGTGTTTATTATTGTTCCATTCGCGGCACTGAGTTCGTAATTTGTCTTAGAACGACGTCCTTTCACTGCACTACGTGGAAATACACATAAATCACTACCACTGTCTACGAGAAAAGTCATCTTTGAGCGTTGGTCCGTGACGAAAAGGCGACGGGCACTTAGGCAACCGTCCGCCGCCATCAACGACTGCCTCTGCCTTTTCCCGCGAAGTCACATGGCTGCAAGCACCTAGTCGCGTTAGCACCGTGCTTCTTGTGGTACCAGCAAGTGGGGTACTTACTGTAGCTGGCCTGCGTCCTGGTCCGCGACCTGCCGGCAGACGATGAACACTTCCTGTCACGGAAGGGAGTAGCAGACCTGTCTCGGGAACGTGAAAGCCTGTCGAACTTGGTGGTTAGCATCTTGACCTGCTGCGTTAGGGCTGCGATTTGGCTGGATACATTATCTGAAGGGACGGCAGATGATGTGGCCGCTGCAACTTGGGGGCTCGGCGTGACAACGTCATGAATTTTGTCCGCTAACTCAGCGACTTCCTCCAGTGGCGTCTTAGCCTGTGACGCAATTATGGTTTGGGTGCTCCTGGGCAAGCGGCTGGTCCATATAGTGCGCATGAATTCCTCTGGAACGTCGGGTCCCGCCAGCTGCTTGAGGCGTCGTAGAAACTGTGACGGCTTCCTGTCGCCTAATTCCTCGTCAGTGAGTAACTGCTTTACCTTCCGCTCTCTCGAGGCCGACAAGCGTTTGACTAACTCCGTTTTTAAACGCTCGTACTTATTTGCGATGGTTGAGTCGCAAATGATGTCCTCTACCTCGGCAGCGTAAACAGAATCCAGGTGGCTCAACGCATAATGGTATTTAGTTGAGTCTGCCGAAATGCTGGACAGTACAAACTGGCTCTCTAATTGCTGAAACCATAGCTCCGGGCGTTGCGGGTAAAACGGGGGTACCCTAACGCCAACTCTGAACAGCTCCGGGCCGGCGGCATCAAAGAAGACCGTAGAAGCACCTGGATTAGCCTGGTTTCTACCCTTTTCAGTGTCACCATTGTTGTTAGGTGGGTCATTCTCGTTCAGCATGTTCCTTTTCTCTGGGGTCACCAGTAAAGCGAAGCAGTGTATGTAGTAGTGAGGTAGGTACCTTAGCTCGAGGATTCTGCCGCAGCGGTAAGCAAATCAAAATGCAGCTTCACTTTTCACTATATAATGTTTAATCACATGAAGACACATATAGTTAAAACACAATATTAAATGGCAAAGCAAAAGCGTAATAGAAACTAATAGCACAAAGGATTACAAAGCCACGCGAGCGAAAAAGGCGGGAAAGCGCTATACAGGAGCAGCGTGCATTCGCCGCCTCGATCAGTTTCTGACTGGCAAGCCCTGCCGCGCAGCGGTCGGGCGCGGCGACTCACGAGTCACGTGGTCGTGCGCTTGCGCAGGCACTAGCCGCACGGACAGGTTTCGAACAATACAAAATATCTACTAATAATAAAATAGCGCGGTCTGTCCGTGCGTAAAAATATTAAATATTAAAATTAGGTAAAACATGACAATTAATTATAAGTATGTTTATTATAAATGTATATATGTAGTTTATTATAATGGTGGCGACACGCCACAAACTTTTGATTGTTTTGTAATTGGGAACGGGATTTTGAATTCAATGTTAATTTCAATGTTTCTTTTTTTTTTGACGGCTATTTTGTTCATAGTTAATGATGTAATATGATGTGTCATGGTATTTGTCTTTAACTGTGGTTACCAACAAATTATTAACGTCCACAAACGGCTGTCGCCTTCGTGGTCTAGTGGTCCGAACTATGGGCTAGTTTGGTTAGGACAATGCAAACAGAACCTCGTGATTGTCTGTAAATGAAGGATTCCTTGCTTCGGAGGGCTCGATAAGTCGTTAGTACCGGTCGCTATATTTTAAACAATCACAATCTCTTTACACAAACCATCAGAGGTTTATCAGCTATAACATAGCTATAGCTTATGTGGTAAAAAGTACCAGGATTCGTCATGTCGTTCGGCTCAAAAATCCAGACGAAGAAATAAGTCGCAACTGGAATCCAGTCTACAGTTGACACTAGAACATTCTTACTAAGAATACATATATACATATAATCGCCTTATATTACGCCTTAATCCCTAATAGGGTAGGCAAAATAAAGGTCGTTCCGTCGCGTCTGGCAAAGTTTTGAGGGTTATTTAAGATAGATTTGTAGGTATGTTGCTGTAGTAACAGGTTGTCAGCCTATGCGAAACCCTCGGATCCCTTGGCTGGTTTTTATAGCATGTCCGGGAGAAAATGCAGCTAGCACACTCTATGTTTTTCTCTCGCTCCCAGTCCAGCTTGGAAGAATATTACTGAGAATCACGGGAGGAATGAGGAGGAATGACGCTTAAACTCGATCGAAGACTCTGAGATATTCAATTAAGCCAGTTGAAGCTTCAGCCGAGCGCACGCGACGGTACTTCTACTCGGCTCTTATAATTAAAATGCCAAAGTGGAAAAACCATGAAACGGTATGAAAAGACACGAAACTCATCTTAGGGTTTGTGTGATTCCGTTTATTTGACAATATTAGTCCTTAGGTAGCAAAGGATATCTTTCATTAATATTTCATGGATTATTTGACAAACTATGTCTTTGATATTTATAGTAACTTAATTGGTGTAAGATTAAATTTCTGTCTTTACTCATAATTTTAATCAAATTATAGGACCATTTTGAACTTTTGCAATAGGGGAAAGTCTCGATAGAGGAAGTCCCCATATTACAAAAGTTTTCATCTTTGATCTTTATTACATTTAAGTAGTTTAAAGATGGATGAATATTAGTCAACATAATTTGTGAGTAGAAAGGAGAACAATAAAAAATGTACCTAATATTTCTCTCATGTCGTATTCAACCGGTATTTACTCGTAGTAGAACAGAAAATAGAATGTAAAAAGCTTTCAACAACATTGAATTGGAATAAAAATACCAAGGTGTGTTTTTATCTCACGAAACTGCAAAAAGCAACAAACTCTATCAAACATTTAGTCGACTTGAAATTATTTTGTTACGAATCAAATAAGCACCGATTTATTAATCATTATTTTCCAACCGTCAAAGAATTAAAATGCCAAGTCAAAGACCTCCTGATTTCCTCGATTGAATTCAAACCGGTTTTTTTATAAAAAAGCGTCGTGAAAACCATTTTTTTTTTTGGGTAAATCAGCTCTCAGTATTCGCCGCCACGTTCCAGTTAACATCATTGTACTGAAACACGTTTTAACTCGGTCTCCAGTGAATAATTGTATAACTCGAGGCTTTCGTAAAATAAACCATGTTATTTTAAGGATCCACGTATAATGTCTAGACAATGTGTGACTGAAAAACAAAAAAGAGTTTAAAAGTCCTGAATAACGAAATAAACAAAAAAAATATATTCTCAATATGAAAAGAAGAGTTCTAAAAGAAACTTATTTATCAGCTGATTGATATTATTGAGAAAAGTAATGTTTGGTAACGTTATAAGAACGAAAAAGAGCGTAGGTTTATATTTATAAAGATAATTTGTGGTATAAATATCATTCACTGAAGATAAAAGCAGAATATTATGTTTAGCTAAATATTTACTCGTCTTTATGTCTCCAAATATTTTATGATACAATTTTTTTGAGATAACTTATTTAAATTCAGTCTATCATCTTGTTCTGCGAACTTCCAAAAAAGCCCACTCAAATAATTCAAGGAAAAAATATTTTACTAGTTTCATAAATTCTTTTAAATCTAAGATATAACCCTTTGGCTTTGGGGCTGTAGTAAATTTGGCTTTACGCCTCTCTCATTTGGGATTGCAACGCCATTTCTAAGATGGGAAAATCCGAGCTCCTTGAAAAAATACCGCTGGATTCACAGAAAGCGGTAAATCTAAAAATGTCTGTTAGGGTTGTACGCCTATACAAGCTAAGCTAGTCATCAGTTTTATCGCTTTAATTTAACCGACACCAATTTTGCATATTTTTGGGACGACTGTGAAAATATATATTTTCTAATCTATACATTTTCATGTTTTTAATTAAAACATTAAAATAAAACATAGTTTCAAAATTTTCGAATATTTTTAGCCCATTCACGCCCATTAATGGTTTTTCAGTAGATGTAGGTAATGATGGTGATGACTTATTTGATCATTACCAAAAAACTAAAAGTAATGGTATGCAAATGTGCATACAAAAGTCATCCCAAACCTGCATTTAGAAATTCACAAGTGGATTACAAACTTTACCCATTCGGCATCCATTTCGAATGCCCTACCGCTTTCACCCGTAGATCTAAGAAAATAATCGCTTTTAACATTCCGGGGGACTTCAAAAGGCTCCTAAACTCAGATTTGTGGATAAAGATGTACTTTTGAACGTTTTCGTCGTGTAATCAAATAGATTTTGGTTTTTCCAGCCTTTGAAGCAGATATCTGGAGGCGATCTTGTGGATTCAAGTGAAAGAGATAAGGCACTTGATCTGTGTTTTACTCAGAATAAGATTCGTGGAAATCTTTGATTTTCTCGTTTCTCAAGTAAACATTGGATGAATTGGGATCTGATTTGCTAGTTACGCTATTTTAGTTGAAGAAATTAACCCTAAATAATAATAATAATTTATTAAAATAAATACCAATTATTACTAAGCTATTATGCAAAAAGAAATGAAAAAGACAGTACACAGAAATAATAATAAATGACGAGGACAAGATCATGTCATTTAAAAACAATGTGTTCTAAATATCCTATGTTGGAGGAAAATTTACATAATCGAATGTGAAAGTAGTAGCAGGAACAAAAACAACAACATAACACAAAAAAAAACCATTTTGTATACCTGTATGTAGTTGTAACTATAAATGTACATGCAGGTACGGACTCGAGGGACATAACAGAAACAGATGTTAAAATCGTTGCCGGCAAACTAGTTCACAATAATCCCACTTAAACCCCCTGGAGATTATAAACCTGAATGCGTCATCAAAAAACATCACAGCAGAATAGCCCCAGCTTAATATTGTAGATCGAATCGCCACGGACGACGTGATTTCTGCATTATTTGAATTTCGTTTGGCTGAACGTGTGAAAGCGAAGAGGGTTTGACAGATCGACAACCGTGATCATTCCGGCCATATATCCCGGTCTACCCTCACTTTGTGTTAACGATGTTTTATTTCAGGGTTCACACACCTGGACGTTTCGTGATTTCTCTAAGTTCCTTTTTCGACCAAAAAGTTCACAAAATATTCACACTTTTCTCGCAAAAGAAGGTAGAAATACGAGTGCCGCAAGGAAGCGCTTTGAGTCTTATACTATTCATGATATTTACTATTGACCTTTGAAGCGCGCGTGCCACCAGCACTGTAACGGACACGAAAAAAAGAACTCGTCCATATTTGCGATCTCGTGATCAAATATCACCGCGCTCACTTTGCCGCTGTATCGGTCTTTAGTTGTCGGTAATATTTGAATATCAGGATCTAGCTTTTAGTGAAAAGAAGTATTAATATTACCAAAAGGTTATTTCACCGAACCGTTGGGAAATGTTTTGGCGTGTTTCTATTCGGAATGTACATAAATGAGTTTGAATTCTCACATTTGACCGCCGGAATTGACACAAATAGAGCAATTTGTCATTATACGCGATGGACCGCGGACTCGCATCGCTCCCGTGGGTGTCATCAAACGGACCGAGTTTGTTTCCCACTAACGAACGAAATGTGATACACCAGATGTTTGTACAGATCGATATTGGTGTCTGTTGTAGACATAACTTAGCTTATTTTAGTTTAATCCTGTCGCTTTCTATAATTTTAATATTATAGTGACAAATAGAACAGCTGATCATAATCCTGTCAAAGTGACGTTTAACGTCTTAAATAAGATCATCCTAGATGGTGTTGTTTTATTTTGAGCATTATGTCATTTTGGCAGGGTAATAATCAGCTGTTGTATTTCTGTCTCTATTTTATTCAAATTTTAGAAAGTGACAGGAGCAAACCAAATTAAGTTAATTTGTGTCTTAAACAGAATCGACACCAGTAAGTTACGTTGTTAGCTAGCTATACATTGCGTTCTAAGACTTGCATTGAGATGCATATTTTATTAACAATTTAGTTATTTATTTAACAATTTATTGTACACAAAAAACATCATAAACACAGGACATAAAAAACAAAGACACAACAGGCAATGCTTATTTCTAAAAAGAAATTTCTTACAGCAGACCTACAGAAGTGATAATTTTAACAATACGCGGATAAAACGTGCACAAATTTAATAAATATCAATAAAATAATACTACTGTAAAATAATTATATAATGTAAATCTTTTACATAAATATTAACAAGAAATAAATAAATACTTCCAATTATATACATAATCAAAAATAATTAAATACTTATAGCTATTTATATACAAATATATACATAAATATATACCCTAAACACGGATTACTTTAATGAACACGAACATACAAGCTTTTAGTAAAACATAAAACATCGGCTTTGATAAAAACATAGAAAAAATTAGGTCATTTAATAATGTCATCCAAATCCTGTTTGACTTACTTCGATATACTGGATTCGTGGATCAACGTGATTATTAACGTAAATGTAGTTCAGTGGATAAAATGTTAAGAATGTTAACGTGAAATATAATCTCGTTCACAAAGGAAATTTGTAGCGCACATGTGGGGCTTTGGAAAATTTTAATTAATATTTTTTTGTTTCTTTACCTACTCTTTCCTATGACGTCAGGTTTAAATAGCTTCAAACTCTTCCCTGTCGTAAAACCTATAAGTAAAGAATTAATCAAAAGAACGTGTTGTGGCATTGGGCGATTTTCCACTAGACGGCACGGCGACGACACGGCGACGGTGCCGTCACGACACCGGGGCTCTGTTTTTTCACTAGACGGCACGGCAACGACACGGCAATGTCCACCAAGTTCCAATTTGAACGCACGCACACACGCGCATGCTTCGTACAAACACAAAACACATTCAGTTTGGCAGGCCGGCGACGATACCGGTGGGAATCAATGCCGTGCCGTTGCCGTGCCGGCAAGTGGAAAAGCGTGCCATATAATTTTATTGATTTTCATAGTACCGTAAACTGTGCTGGCTAATCCGTCTACCAAGCGTGATGAGTTATTATACTTTCTACATACATACATATAATCACGCCTTTATCCCTAATGGGGTAGGCAGAGCGTAAACGACCTAAACAAAGGTCGTTCCGCCACGTTTGACAAGGTTTTGACAGTTATGTAAGATAGATTTGTAGGTACATTGCCGTAGTGACAGGGTGTCAGCCCATCGCCTAAATTGCAATATACTGAAACCCTCGCATCTCTTAGCTGGTTTTTAAAGCATGCTCGGGAGGAAATGCAGCTGGCACATTATATGTTTTTCTTTCGCTCCCAGTCCAGCATGAAAAATATTCATATAGTGTGTGATACTTACGAGTATATCCAGAATACTTTCGTAGTAAGTTTTATAAATAAACACAACGTTCGCAAAACTCCAAATTTTGTCCCTTTAAGTTTGCACAACTACTCAGACCTTCTATACACCGCAAAACTTTCTTCAACTACTTCTAACAAGGTCCCATCTGTGCTACATACAACGTACATAGACGGGGAGTGTTGTCTCTCAAAATTAGGTCCCTATCCATCATTTGGCAGATACTTTGTCACCGACGGCAGCTCGTCAATCCTGTACAGCATTTTCCGGGAAAAATGAGTGTTTTTATAAACATCCGGGAGACAACGATAAATCCTTCGCTTGTCAATTTCTCATCGATATCATTCTGTTCATAAACAAACGCCAATAATTACGCGTTTGGAGGGAAATTTAGAGTTTAATCATTTTGTACGACTTTTTTGTCTGATAAATAATGTAACAAAAAATTAGAAGTAGATTTTTTATGAATATCAGACAAAAAATATGTTATTAGAATAATATTTATTGCTGTGATATTTATTCTGTTACCCATTTTTGACAGTAATTGACAAAAAAAATCAGTGACTCGAATTTAGGACCATTTATTTCGATGGTGATTTAGATTTGATAAAAATACAAATTGTGGATATTATTATGATTATGTAAATATTATGCTTAAACGCAGCAAATATTTATCTTTTCATCACTTTGTTTCTAACCAAAAATAACACTCGCCTTTTCCTTATAGAAGTGTAAGGAAAACCAATAGTGATAGTACCCACCTCCCCGACGTTCGTTCGTAATTCGATACAGCTTCTAAGTTCCTTGGCTCGGCTCCAAATGTTCGACTAATAGTTTCGCCAATGAGCCTCCTGGAGAGTTATGTACCACAACATGATAACTTTTACACGAGATCATCCCGTTTCCATTTCGTTTTGTTTTTGATGCCAAAGTATTATTATTATTATACTTGTTCATAGCATGTCGATAGAAGACTCAAATACTCTGTTGCGTGCATTCTAGAATTAGCACTAATTTATTATTATTTTTAGACGTGCAGGCACTTGGAACAACCGCATCCAGCTTTACTTTGTTCAGTTTTTTTTTGGTCAATGGAATTTATTGACATTTGGTGCCGAAACCACTTCTTCTGGTAATTTGTTCCGTCCTTTCACAATTCTATAGAGAAGTAGTGTCTATGAGGATTGTTGTTTGACTGTAATAACAACTGTTTTTATTATAAATACTGTAAAGTCCCATGCCAGAGAAATGATTGGACGGTTTAAGTGTATTCAATTTTGGTGATACCTAGTCAGACACTCGGTTCAATAATACAACAGCAAATATTTAGAATAGCAATTATAGCAAATACTATAATGATCCTATCCAAAATGGATCCTAAGAGTATATAAGTCGGGTTTTATTTTTAATACTACCTCTACTTCTAAAAGAAAACAGTTAGGTAGCAGCAGTTAATATATTTTTATTTTGACTAGCAATAAGTTTAATAAAAGATCACAAAAAAAAATTCGTCTAATATAACATAATAAGGCTTATTGAAGGGTTCTTTTCAACGCGTATGAAAGATTCGCAAGATAATTAGGTCTGCTCCCGTACGGGTATACCCGTTTATATCACCAGTCACAGGGAGGTTAAATTAAAATATTTAAGAGGATTTAAGCCGGTGCCGAGGCAAATAAGGGTGCGGTATTATAAGAGAAAACGGTATGTATTATGCAATCATGCTTACTTAGGGTATGTCTTTGGAAATTATTAAAATATTTGTAAGGTACAGTCTCAGCAAAGGCGATTGCTGGGCAGGGCTGCTCTAAACGGATGAGATAATTTCAACAAATTATTTACATACATACATACATATAATCACGCCTTGATCCCTAATGGGGTAGGCAGAGCGTAAACGACCCAAACAAAGGTGGTCGTGACTAAGTTTTGAGAGTTATTTAAGATAGATTTGTAAGTATATTGCTGTAGTGACAGGTTGTCAGCCTATCGCCTAAATTACAATATACTGAAACCCTCGGATCCCTTAGCTGGTTTTTACAGCATGCCCGGGAGGAAATGCAGCTGGCACATTCTATGTTTTTCTCTCGCTCCCAGGCCAGCATGGAAGAATACAAACAAATTATTTATGGGTTTTCATATATTTATTGTAGTAAATCAATTGAAATTTCGTGAAAATCCGTCTCCAATGTCCTCATCCGTTTTGAGCTGGTCTGCCCAGATGTCTTTTTTGCTGACTGTGCCTATTGCCGTATTGGAGATCATGAGTGAGGAACAGAATCCTCTGTCAGATGGAGTGATGATGACGACTGGTGCTACGCATCAAGAACCAAAGATCGGGCTCAGCTAAGCCTTGGATGAGACCTATAATCCATCAGTCGGCTGAAACCAGCTGATGGTTATTAAAATAAATTAACAATTATAATTAGTGTTTTGTAAAAGTAAAAAACATTACATTACATACTTTACATATAGTCACTCCTTTATCCCTAATCTACCCCATTAGAGCACAGCGAAAACGACCTAAACAAAAAAAAGTAAAAACATAGTAGTAAAATATCATACTATGTAGTAAACATAGAATGTTTTAGCTACCCTTCCTCCCGGGCATACTGTAGAAGTAAACAAAAGGAGTTCGAGGGTTACAGTGTATTGTAATTTAGGCGATGTACTGACAACCTGTAACTACAGCAATCAGATTGTTATTATGGAAGGCATTATTACCACGATTATTATTTATTGTTGCATCAATATTTCGGAGCTGTTTCAAACTCCATGGTCGCGAGTAAACTTAAATATCGAGGTAACAATAAATATAATCGTGGTAATAATTCTGTTCTAAATAACAGTCTAATTGTATTGCACAACCGCAAAAATCTCAAAACTCCTATTGTAACTACAGCAATTCTAAAATTGCCAATTTTAGAATATACAAATACAATATAAGGGCGTGATTTTATATATGTATGTTATAGTAAATAAGGGGACGGTTCACATAAAACACTCACGGAAAATAATAATTGCTCATTCATTAATTTTCACTCAAAGAAGAGTTACATTATTCTAGTGTACGAATACATACATAATTCTCTGCATTCGGTAAGATATCGGATCTGGCAACATTCCTTCCTACAGCAGGCTCTAAAGGCGTGTTGAATCAAATTTATTTCACCTCTTTGAACATAAAGAATCGTTTGAGAGAGCGATATTGCTCATTCCAGGGAAAAAAAGTAATTTACTCGACACGGTCAGATAGGATAGGACGTAGGTATTTCTGTCAGATGGATTTCGAGTGGTTTATGTTAATGAAACTTAGTAGGTCTACTTACCGGCCTACATGAAAAAACGGCTAAAATATTATTTTTCGAAAGAGGGGGCGAGACTAAATTGATGCATTCGACAAGAACTAGAAACACAGGACCGGGGAAAGTGGAAAATAAATGGGGAGGCCCTTGCCCAGCAGTGGGACAAATCTGGCTAGGAAAAAGAAATAAAAATATTAGTTTGTCAAATTATTAAATTAACCTGCTGGTCCTTAAACTACTATTAGTATTCGTTCCTTGCTTTACTGGTACCTTTCTCAACACAGCTTCATTAATCTACACGTTTTTTTGAGGTTTGGACAACTGCAACTCATTTTAATAAAACAAATTTTAACGGATCTTCCATGCTGGCCTGGGAGCAAGTGAAAAAAATAGGATGTGCCAGCTGCATTTTCTCCCGGGCATGCTGTAAAAACCAGCTAAGGGATCCGAGGATTTCAGTATATTGCAATTTAGGCGATAAGCTGTCACTACAGCAATATACCTACAAATCTACCTTAAGTAACCCTCAATGTAATGGCGGAACGACCTTTGTTTTGGTCGTTTACGCTCTGCGCACCCCATTAAGGATAAGGCGTGATTTGTGTATGTACGATGTGTAATTTTAAAGGATTTAAGTATTTTTTTTATTTTGTTGATAAATGGTCCTCCTCTAACCTCCATCTATTTCTTAGTTTGACGCAGAATGTGATGATTAATGAATTTAAATATAAGATTTCCTTTAATAAATTCTGTTTTAAAATGATACTACACTCATAGTTGGCTGAGACTGACCCAACAAAGTGCTCCGAAAGACCACGAGTTAATTGTGTCAGCTCTGGGCCTCGTTCCAGAGCACACGAACCCGGCATACTAACATATGTAGAGACGGACATTTCATTTTAATGAGCCTTAAAAGGGTCCACCCTCAACTTAATTAGTTAGGGGCTTATCTAACAGGCAAGGTGTGCATGTTAATTTCGTTTCTGTGCCTGTGGAGCAAAGGCAGGGCTGGATTTGGCAAGGTCTTGGTCTAGAAATTGGAGATATTGCCGATTTTATGGCAAAGTTATTTGAGGTGGTAATGAGTCATGCACCTGTGCCATTATATCGGAAATTTATTTATACTTATAGGTAAAGTTTATAGGCTAGATAAGATAAAATAACACACATGCATACATATAATCACGCTTTTATCCCTAATGGGGTAGGCAGAGCGTAAATGACCTAAACAAAGGTTATTACGCCACGTCTGGCAAGGTTTTGAGGGTTATTTAAGATAGATTTGTAGGTATATCGCTGTAGTGACAGGTAATATAAGGTAAAGTTGAGAATTTTTAATTTTCAAAACAACTCACATTCCTTAGAAGCAATTTAACTAAGTCATTTTGTGAGTTTTATCCCAAAGGACAAAAATTATAAATGCTTACGAAGAATCCGATGTAAAAATGGAACAAAATACTTTTGTGTCTCACGGGTAGCAACGCTACTACCTAGTTTTTGTTTGTAATGAATAAACTTAAGGAGTGATAGAACGCTGTTTGTTGTTACATCATCATTTCCCTACCCATATACCGTATCTCACGGGGTCAGTTACATAATCTAGAGGATTGAACGAGGGTACTGGTACACAGAGCGACTGTAATCTGACCTCCGCAACCCAGAAGGGAAACCAGACCCAAACATAGATTTGGTCAGTTTTCTAATCGCCAACGCTTAGCACTGACCTCTGACATAGCTTAACGACTAATATCTACGGTGGTAACCGATATTGATCGGGGCCAGCGGCTTATCGTGCCTTCTGAAGCACGGAAAAAGCGCCGAATAAACGTATACATGAAATTCAAAAACTGAAAAACACATTGGTACGTGGTTGGATTCGAACCACGACCTCCCGCTCAGGAGGCAGCGGCCCTATCCACTACATCATCAGGATCGTCTGTTTCAGTTTGGTATTACATAATTCGAACATTTATCGTGAGTCATTATAAGATGAACCTGATACTTCGCTGATACTATTACTAATTCTGCGGCTATGGATCCTTTGTAGTCGTGATCCAGGCCGAAGTTTATGGGATAGTAAAGTTTATTACAATCTATCTGGTTAGAGCCGTGATAAACAATAATAAGGGCTTTCGTGATATCGAGTTGTTCTTGTAAATGTTGCGGCAAAACATCTTTACCTAATACGTAAAATAAATCAAGCCTTTTTTCTTTAATAGGTAAGCTAGGTAGTCAAATGTTTTTTTTAAAGTTTTGGTCCTCGTTAGCTAGCCCTCCAGTTTTTCTGTCAGACGTATTTAAACAAAGCATAAGATTATGAAAGAGGTATTTATAAAAATGGTAATTCTAAATAAAATACGTAGGTAATCACGTTTTTATCCCTTATGGGGCAGGCAGAGCGTAAACGACCTAAACAGAGGCCGTTCCGCCACGTCTGACAAAGTATTGAGGGTTATTTAAGATAGATTTGTAGGTTTATTGCTGTAGTGATAGGTTGTCATTCCATCGCCCATATTACAATACATTGAAACCCTCAGATTCCTTAGCTGGTTCTTACAGAATGCCCGGGAGGAAGTGCAGCTGGAACATTCTATGTTTTTCTCTCGCCCCTAGGCCAGCATGGAAGAAAAAAAACATAGTTCATATTACTTGTTAGAGATACGTGGTTATTAGTACCTACTGTGTTCGTACCTATTTATATATACGTTAGATACAACACATAAAAGTTTATATCTAATTGTGTGTGTGTGTGTGTGTGTGTGGTATGTATTACATCCCTGTCTACCTACGAGACTTAGCTCGTATTTACAAGAAAATGTAGCTAAACTCGTTATTTCCAAATTAAACATTTTCGGGTCGACGATACGGTTTCACATTATAATTACCGTTGTTAATTAATGCAGGGTCATCGTTGCTCTGCTTTGTACCGCTTTTCAGCTTTACATGTATCCTAATGTGTTTACTTACTATCTGATCTTTAGTTTCCTTCACTTTTATCCTGTGCTGTAGGCACTGTTGCTGTCATTTCCTTCGTCTAGTTCTGATTGTAGTTTGCATTATTCTATCTTCTATTAGTTCATATATTAGTTTATTATATATTATGTATTAATCAGACGTGGCGAAAGCGCCTTTTACGAGGCGTTAAACGCTCTGCCTTCCCCGTAAGGGATAGAGGCGTGGTTTATGTATGTATGTATGTATGTATTAGTTTATTATATTAGTATAGCTCTGGCCTTAAACATTTAGAGCTATTGTACCTTCATGATGATGATCTATGTAATAGTTTGTACTTAGTTTATGTATTATATGTAATGTAATGTATTAAGAATACTTATTTCACTAGGTTTGCACTATCCCGTTTACCGCTACGCATTTTTCTTTCACCCAAAGGTTGCCTGGAAGAAATTGTTATAATTGAAAGCATAAATCACACATAGAATGTGCCCAATGCTCCATATGTGCAACTGCTAATGTTCTATATTTACAAGCGAGGCAATGCTGCCGTGCTAAGCTACAAGGTGGTGTTTTGACATTTTTGCTTAAACGACTTTTTAGCATATGGCTATTAAACAATATTTTCCGCGTTTTTCTATCTTGGTCTCATTTCGAAATTCCTACCAAAATTTTAACCGCTGATCTTCCCAGTGATACCTGCTTAAAAAACCGTAAGGTACCGTAAAACCGTAAGTAAAATGTCGTAACTCATAAAAATAATCAAAGCTTAAAAACCGTATATGAAGTGTATTAAGCTAAAAATACGTATGTATGGAGCACATAATATGGCTTTTAAGTTCTGATGACCTATTGAAAATACTTTGACATAGGTACTGACTTAAAAAGCGGTATTCTTCATATAATATTATACGGTATATTAGCTTAGTATTAGTCACTTACGCCCTTTATGAATTATGAGACCTACATTTGAAAACATGATACTAGCCTAAAAGTCGGTAAATGCCAAATAGGAAAATTTTAAAAAGCTATAAGTGGTAACGCAGTAATTTTTGTCTTAAAAGTTGCCCCTATACATTCCTTGTATTGTAAGTTTAATTTAATTGAGATAATGCTTATCAATTTCTCCAGATTAAAATTCTCACTTAATCGCAATTGGCGCAAAATTACGTTTTGTCAAAACACACCTTTTAGCTTAGCACGGCGGAATGTTATTTCTCTGAACGTATTATTGTAAAGGCTCGAAAATGTATTTCGATAAGCTGAGATGCAACGTGGATAAACACACCGGCGATGATAGTGGAGCAGCTGCATTACGTCGCTTGTGCATTTACATAATGATTGCTAGCAGGTGGGCATCGCACACTTTGGTGCACACTTCATCTCCATCACCACAATCTTTACTTGTTGAATCAGAAATTCTCAGTTTACATATAATAGGAAAGAAAGAAAATAATAAATTTGTTTCTGGCAGGACCCAAACCTGCCGAATGCTGGTCCATCACTCTACCAACTGAGCTACAGAAACGGTAGCGGGAGTGACAAAATCATAGTATTTCTTATGAACATATCATAGCGACGTTAGCGACATAGCCATGTAGTTTAAGAACTCAAAGCAAACTGTCTTATGTTTAAGTATTTTATTTACTTGTAATTAATGCTTACTCTTATTACAAAACTTATTATTAAATCAAGTTTCTGTTAAACAATACATGTTACAAAACTTGTTATTAAATCAAGTTTATATTAAACAACACGCAAATGCTTGCTCACGTCTAGCTTAAAACAATAAATAACAATTCCTGTGTCTCTCTCAGAAGTAAAGTCATACTGCAGACGTATACCAACTACCAAGGCAGCAGAAATTTATCTTCCAGCATTTAATTAAGGTGAGGCATAATTACAAGGCACGGTAGTATGGTGCCGGGTACTAGGATAGCAGGAACGTGTAGGAAAATTAAACCTGGTGCATATAGTGCTGGGGCGAGTGCACATTGGTGAACTCGAGACCAGTATGTGTGTATTTTGTAATTTGTAAAGTTAGGGTGACATGAAGTGAAGGTACACTGGTCACCAGATCGAGTTACCGTTTTGACGTAACAAAATAAACTGCAACATACACATAAAACATATTATTTAAAGATAACACGATTTCTAATCCATATCCTAGGTACACTGACTGTTAGTTTTCGCAAGATTTTTCAAACAACAATTGCTGTCAGTGTTGGCTCGGGTAATTTTTGTCTTAACTATGATGACTTGTTTTCCTAGTCTGATTCGCGTCACTTATAAATAAAATGTTTAGTGTAAAACGCACTTTGGATTTTGTGATATCTGTGAGAAAAAACAAAACGCATCGCTTCGTAGTTTGTTGACCACTGTTTCGTCTTCATTTCGACTCATCAGATGCGGAAACTTCCGCATTTCAGTCATCACAAAGGCCAAAGTGTTTTTACACTAAACATTTCATTATCTCGACAGGGATACACGTGGGGGCGGGAGGACCACTCTGCGGAGATCATGCTTAACGGCTGCTCCTAAAGAGTTGGATTCTGTTCTTATCCAAACAAGCTAAGCTCACAAGAGAGAAGCAGTTGCAAATTAAATGTTATTCTATGTTATCGAAATGATGAAAAGTGTAGGTATAAAACACGTTATTCACACAAAGAATATGGCAACGTTATCAATAAACTTGTGCTCTATTATTAAACCAAAGGTAAATAAATTACGAATATATTTCAATGTAGTACAGGCGCAATCCACACGAACTACCATTGACTGAACAGTGAGTAACTAGTGTGGAAATTAGAGGGCCGCGCGGTTGCCGCCATTTTATAATTTGAAAAGTTGAATTCGCTCCGGGACTATATTTGAATTTACAAAGTTGAATAGATTGACGTGATTTTGAGGTTATTGTGTGTCCATGGGGATTAATATTGTCGGACCAATTTGGTTTATCACTACATAGTATAAAACAAAGTCGCTTTCTCTGTCCTTATATCCCTATGTATGCGTAAATCTTTAAAACTACGCAACGGATTTAGATGTGGTTAGTTTTAATGGATAGAGTAATTCAAGAGGAAGGTTTATGTGTATAATACGTGCATAATATAGTAGAGAAACCCTGATAATTTCCGTGCGAAGCCGGGGCGGGTCGCTTGTTTTAAAATAAAAGGAGATGTTGTACACCCATTCAGCAGACACCATTTAATCGCAGTTATCATAATTCCACCTTTTTTTGAATCTATTAAAATTAATAAAAAAAAAAATCAAACGAATTTAGTCCTATCGTCGTCGTCGTCGTCTCAGCCGATAGACGTCCACTGCAGGACATAGGCCTCCCCCAAGGACCTCCACGATGATCGGTCTAGCGCCTTCTGCATCCAGCAGCTTCCCGCGACCTTCACCAGATCGTCGTAGTCCTATAGTTGCTGAAAATTTTCATTATTATATTTTAAAGTGAGAAGCGTATAATATTTTTTTTAGATACAGTCATAATAAAAGTACTACTTGTGAGTTTGTTATTCTGAATTTCATATTTCAGTTTTACTTAAAATAATAATCCGTCTTTTGTTTCCCTCGCTTGCATTCGAAACTTCTGAACGTAAACTGTTTAAGCTATAACATACTTTAATAGTTGGTGAAGGTTCGCGTGCAACTCTACCAGTTTAAATGAAAACTTATACACACACTCGAACTAAGCTCTCTCATTTCGTGCGCAACGAGCCTTAGGGTATGTTTACATTAGACGACGGGCCGACGTCACCGCGGTCCCATTTGCCGGGACACGGGACAAATACCGGGACGTCCCGGTTTCTCGAGCCGTTTCGGGACTTCAGTGGCACCGATTCTGTCGTAGACGAGTGGATTCTCGACTCGAACGAACTTATTTAGTCGCTCCGTGATCGTGGTTCACATCAATATGGAAAACCACAGTAAATTTCCCGTTGTTAACTTATTTCAGTTTAGTCCTGTCAAATTCTAAAATCAGAAAAAAAGGATAAATCGAAAATCAACAGCTGATGTAAATTCTGTCAAAGACTTTAAATGACTAATATTTATATCACGTGAAATACGAGATTGCATGCTAAACAATGGCTGTCTAATTTCAAGTAGTTACTATTTATGACACTTTGACAGGATTAAAATCAGGTATTGCATTTCGGTCGCTGTCTGTAAAAATATAAGAAAGTGACAGAATTAAATTTAGATTAGTTAAACTCTGTCTCCAACCGAATCGGTTCCATGAGCATCGTAACGGTGTAACTCGACTTGAGGTGCGAATATTATATGGGTTGTGGTGGAGACTGGAATTCGGAATGAAATTTCGGACGGTGTGTAGCAAGGAGGTCTAGAACATAAACACAAATATGCGGACCTAAATAGAGTGTAGCTGTGAACATGCTGTTTAATTTCCTGTCTAAATAATGTTTAAGAGAACTGTTTAGTTCAAATCATGAATAGAATTCATATTCTACTAAATAAATGCGATCCCGACAAACACAATCCATAGGGAGTCTATAAGACTCTTATCATTTTACTAAACCATAACTCATCTTCTACGCTGGACTGGGAGCGAGAGAAAAACATAGAATGTGCCAGCTGCATTTCTTCCCGGGCATGCTCTAAAAAACAGCTAAGGGTTCCGAGGGTTTCAGTATATTGTAATTTGGGCTATAGGCTGACAATCTGTCACTACAGCAATACACCTCCAAATCTATCTTAAATAACCCTCAAAACTTCTACTTCTACTTCTACTTGTTGGTGGGACGGCTGCGATGCACGCAGACGGGTGATCAGCTCCTGATGTTGGAACTATTTCACCCAATTCCCAGTACCCTCAAAAGTTAGTCAGACGTAGCGGTACGACCATTAGGTCGTTTACGATCTGCCTACCCCATTAGGGATAAAGGCGTGATTATATGTATGTATGTATAAGTCAAGTAAATAATGATAAATTCAACTTTATCACGATAAATTTTATTCTCATCTGATTAAACTTAAATTCTTCTTACAAGCACCTTGTGTGATATAACTCTCATTGCCTGATTGTCTAAGCTGAATGGTTCCGACCGCGACGCGGAACAAGGTAAGTCGCGTTAGCACTGCAGTTACAGGAAGTTAAGATTTTCTTAGTAATGAATGGACCGGCATTCTAGAGACGCAGGTTCGAGTCCTGCCAGAAACGATTTTATTATTTTCTTTCTGTTATATTATAAGATATTCTTTCTTCTATTTCCGATTGGTTTGCTCTCTCGACTATAGTAAACCAGTAATAAGCGCAGCAGCCTTGAAGGTTCTCTTTTATTATGAATAATTAAACATCACCTAAATTACTACCGTTTACTGCTGGCATTGAAAACAATCGGAAAAGTTTCGAATTGAATACCTTCTCTTTCGTGGAAATCGTTTACAAATTAATATGCCACAAATAACACCCGTTCAAATTTGAATATTGCGCGGTTGTCCTTATTGAAACAAATATGTAATAAACTCATAAACTATGTTAAGTTCTCACGTTTTATTGAATAACTGATAACCGCAAAATTGTTGCGGTTCGCTTTCAGTAAAAGTGTTGCATAAGTCAGCAATTATTTTCCTGTCGATAATAAATAATTTCCACGTGATAGGTATGAAACTTTTCAAGTGAAATTTCAGTTCCAATTTTCAGAGCACTTACGTGAAACCGCAGAATTTGAGCGAAGTCCATTACGAGGCGAATTATTATTATTTTGTATAAAATTTATTAAATCATCTTTCCACATTTTACGATTTTTTGTTACTATTAACATTTCCTAAATTAACAATCCAATTCTAATTAACATTAAAAATTTTGTTACTATCTATAATTATTAATCGAAGATGAGATATTTTGTTGTTATTAAAGCGTAAATTTGTAGTTTGCTGGCTGGTAACGATCTTGGTTCGCATTATGGAGGTAGTGGCGGTGGCAGAATTACGTCATCTCGGATTGTATGCGGTTCGGGTAAAACAAGTCTTGCTAAAATATAAATGCATTTCTTGGTTTTGTCATGGAGTAATTTAGGCTCTTATTTATAAAGTCATCTCAATATTGAGAGCAATATTAAGTATGGATTTGACAGGCTATTCTGTATTGAAATGACATTTCTGATCCGAACTCAAACTTGCTGTCACTCTAAAGTGCTGTTTATTAATCC